>VIAB01000193.1:251905-284237 GCA_009801035.1 Oophaga pumilio
TTACATATTAAGAAAACCATAGATTTCTCTAGAATAAAACATCAAATTGAAGACATAAGGGTTTCATATTATTCAATTTTCTATGACCTGCATGTCCATATAAACTGCTCACGAGGTTGATCCTACTGATAGATACCCTTTAAATGTTAATAGAACATTGATTGTACCCCATGTGTTTCTAAGAAGCTAATTTGGAAGTATCAATCCGTATGGCTGAACTTCAAGTTTGCACTTTTCAGCCTCTTGCAACAAACTGAATTACCATATTTTTCGGACTAAAAGACGCACCCAAAAATTTGTGGGAAAATGGGGGCGCGTCTTATAGTCGGAATAAACTTACAAATACTGTGGTGGTGGTCCCTGTCCGACGCTGCAGGGCGATACAGCCTCCCTTTCCAGGCTGGTGCGGCGGTGGTGCTCTGTGGTGCGGGAAGGGGCTATGCTAAGCCTGGAGGCCCCCGCAGATTCATTGCTGCGATGCGGTGGCCTCCGGGTAAATGGACGCCGGGGCGGCGCATCCTCACATTGAGATCTCGGCACCGAGATCTCGGGAGACGAGATATCAGGACGAGATCTGGTTGCCGAGATCTGAATCTGAGCATGAGCTGCCCCAGCGGCCATTTTCCTGGAGGCCACCGCATCATAGCAGATTGAGATCTTGGCAGCGAGATCTCGGGACGAGATCTGGTTGCAGAGTTCTCAATCTGAGCATGCTCTGCCCCCTGCGGCCATTTTCCCGGAGGCCACTGCATCGCAGCAATGAATCTGTGGGGGCCTCTGGACTTTCACAAAATGCAGGCGGAGCCCTGCCGTACCGCAGAGCACCACTGCTGAAACTGTCGCAAAATGCAGGCAAAGCTCCCCGCACCACAGAGCACCATCACCGCACCAACCTAGGATGGGATTTCCCGAAAGCCACGGCACCAGCCTGGACTACCGAACAACCCCTGTGACAACTCCTCCACCTGTGCCAATCTCCCCCGGTAAGCTGAATTCAGACTGTAAGATGGACCCCCATTTTAGCCATTATTTTTTTTTCCCCTACTTTCCTTCTGAAAATTTTGGGTGCGTCTTATGATCCAGTGCGTCTTATAGTCTGAAAAATACGGTAAGAATTCAGATCTCTGTAATTAAAAATAAATACTATTTATCAAACATTGATTGCTAATCTAAAATATTAAAGTCTGGTTTCCTAATGTATAGTCATGTTTAACTTTTAGGTAGGAATCTAAACGCCACTATTGTCAGTAATATTACAAGAGAGATATGTAAAACCAATGTTATCGCACCCAAAGCAATTCAGAAGCCGGGTCGTCTGTTAAAGATAATGTTAAACTAAATGAATCCCATCATTCATTTTGCACAATGTGTAAGCCTTATCTGAATATTTCCCGAAAGATCTGACATTCTCTATAGCTCTGGGCACATCCAAACGTGAGTTTATTCTCAACTGCGTCTTACAACCATTCACCTGGAATTGTAAAATTATTTTTTTTTAGTACGAAAACAGATCAGAAATAAAATGCTGATGTTTGACCTTTTAAAACAGTTCCCAAAATAACTGCAGGGCACTAAGATACCCGCAAGTGAGATTTGCCCAGCTTCTCAAAGTGCAGATTATTCTCTCCGCATATTTACCTTTCAAAATGAACTGTTATGGGTTTCATAACTGTATCTCTCCCCGTCCTTTATAAGTGTTTACCTTACTGATTTACCAAGTTCTATTGTGCAAACAGAAGTTAGTAACCTTTAAAATCAGGTCAAGCTGTTACTCAACCTATAGCACCATTAAGTATGTACAAAGAAAATGACAATCAAGGCTAAATCGAGCTGCGTGCCACTTACATTTACTGGGCATGGTTTTGTTTTCTTCTGCGTAATTAAAACCACACATTTGACTGTACCTGCATTTCACTCTGGTAATAGACCATAAATGACATATACTTCCTTCCATACTTAGAATGATCATTCTGACAGTCTGTCACCATTTTTTCACTTAGATAAACATTGTGTTTTGTTGTAAGATGCTGATCTGAACTTATTTTTATCCGTAACAAAAAATTTGTCAATTTTATTTCCCGAATGCAAAAATGAGATTTGCTTTTCATAACCTAATATCATGTTGTTTCATCTTTAACGATACAAACCTTACTCAGCTACACGGACTGCAGAAGAACAAATGAGCGAAGGATGTATGACATGTAAGCGCTGGTGCAATGTGGACTGTGCTCACTATTTCTCTATCTATATATATAAAGCTGAGTGTATGTATGTATGTTTATGTGTGTGTGTGTATGTATTAAGTCACGCCCACTCCAGATTCCCGCGCCCACTGGCGGCTGGAGAGCGGAGTTGCAGAGGGAAAATGTGCAACGCAGGTGGAGAGGGGAGCAGTGAGGGAGAGAGCAGGACACAGATAAAGAGCGGGGCTGCTGAGGGAGAATGCGGACGGCGGGTGCAGAGCTGAGCTTCGGAGGGAGAGAGTGGGAAGGTGAGTGGAGAGCGGGGCTGCAGAGGGAGAGCGGGACACGGATGGAGAGCGGGGCTGCGGAGGGATAGAGCGGGACGGCGCATGCTCCAGAAGGAGAGAGCGTGATGGCGGCTGGAGAGTGGGGCTGTTAAGGGAGAGAGCGGGATGTGGGTGGAGAGCGGGACGGTGGATGAAGAGCAGGGCTGTTGAGGGAAGGGAGAATGTGGGATGGCGGGTGTAGAGCTGGGCTTCGGAGGGAGAGAGCGGGACAGCGAGTGGAGAGCGGGACGGCAGTTAGTTACTATGACCAGACAACGCCAGGCTCTTCAGCTAGTTACATATATAGGGTACATTACCTGCCCATATGTTAAGGGTATACAAAGCTGACTATCCATATTATACACAGTTAGAAGTCGTGCAGATGACTGTTTTAATTAGACAAGTGCTATCCGTCATTATGATGGATAGCATTAGTCCACATAGGGCCGTGCACATGTCCGATATTTCCTAGGACCCAGTGGTCGGAGGAAAAAAAAATGAAAAATCGCAGCATGCACGATTTGTCTCTGAGAATCGGATGGCACTCGCTCATTCATGTCTATGGGTTCGTGAAAAGAAAATGGACGGCATGACATCCAAGTGCAGTCCAATTTTCACGGACTGACATAATGGAGAAGGTGGAGAAACGTTTTTTTTTTCTCTCCACTTCCCAGAAAATCGCATCCCACTCTGATCAGAGTCTCATTAGCATAATCAGACGGATTTTTTTTCGGATGGAGAGAACAAGTTTGTGTGACCCTAGCCTTAGTACTCAAATAACAGGACTTTTTTTTCCATTCATTTTCAGTCCATATTCAATGTTCACAGAACTTTAGCATCACTGAAGCTCAGCCGCCCCACACATCGACCCTGTGCCATGAATATTTTGTGATTTTCTGGTTTTTAATTTTTAGATTCTGTCTCTCACAGTTGAAGTGTACCTACGATAAAAATTACCGACCTCTCCATTCTTTGTAGGTGGGAGAATTTGCAAAATCGGCAGTGTATCAAACACGTATTTTTCCCCTGAATATATCTACAGTGTATAGTTTCTTGGACAGCGCCTGGAACCTTTTCTACTGATCTTTTTGCTATTACTTCCTTTCTTTTTATATTCCTGTGATTTAATCCCCTGCGTTTGCTTTAACACGTAGATTGCCTAGTGTTTAGATCGGAGGTTACAGATACATGATGCACTAAGGGCATCAGTGTAATTACAAAGATCAGGAACTAGAAGAAGTGAATTAAAGATAAGCTGAAACGCGTTGTGTTACATCTACCTCGCTCTGGAAGTAAAGCTTTTCCTTTAGTTCCCAGGGGACAGCATTGCTTTCTACAACAAGAGTCATTCACACACATCAATATTTAACATTCCGTCTGAAATGTCTGTTTTTTTCCTGGCACTTTGCTCTTGTGTTTGTAGAACTAAAATAAGATAGCAATAAGAAAACCAATAATATAAGGGCAATTGAATCCTTTACCAACAGTGAGGAAAATTGGAAAGATCCATAAAACCTTTGAAGTTATTACAGCGTAAACATGACAGCGCCCTCTTCTGGCCTTAGATGTTTTTTTTTTTACAAGTCACAAATGATTAAAGGGGTCGTTCACCTTTGGTGATTTTTTTTTAACTTAAATACACGTAATTAGGGCTAAGGTTCATGTTTGCTAGTGTGTTTTCTTAAAAATTAGCACCATTTGACCTTTATAGCTCCTGTGTTGCACCGTCTATTGCTGGCTGAAGAATGAGTTAAAGGGAATCTGTCACCAGGTTTTTGCTATGTAATCTGAGAGGAGCATGAGGTAGGGACAGAGATGCTGATTCCAGTGATGTGTCACTTGCTGGGCTGCTTGCTGTTATTTTGATATAATCACTGTATTATCTGCTGTAGATCACGCAGTGCTCTGAATGCTGAGCTGTGTGTAACCCGCCCACACTCTTGATTGGCAGCTTTTTGTATATACTGTGTATTGACAGAAAGCTGCCAGTCAGTGGAGGTGGCGGATTTACACTGAGCAGTTGACTAGGCAGCACGAGACTCCTAGTCCTGTAGTGATAATCTTCTGCTAATTTTATTGAAATGGCAACCACACAGCCCAGTAAGTGACATAACACTGGAATCAGGGTCTCTGCCGCTACCTCATTCTGTTCTCGGATTCTATAGCAAACACCTGCTGACAGATTCCCTTTAAATGAGGATTTGTCAGTCATCTCGCTGGCATGGTCTGACAGGAGAATTTGTAACTCTTTTATCTGTCTTCTCCTGAGCTCCTGTCTGCTGTTTTGTGACCACAAACCACATCAGAGATTAATTTGCAGAGAAACAAAAAGCCAAATTTAGCAAAAAAAATTTTAATGAAACCACAATTGCACAAATTATTTTTAGCTCTAAATGCATATATTTAAGTGAAAAAAAATATCCCCAACTGTGGAAAACCCCTTAAAGGCTCTGTGCAAACTAGTTCCAGGGCTTATGATTATGACACAAGCCGTAACTGCTGTGATCGATCTGTTAAAAAAAAACAGTGAAGAAAACAAACTGCCTTCAGTAATGTCTGATGAGGTCTCAAAGGTTTTCATAGGGTTATCACCTGGCTGTGATCAAAATACTCAAACATCCCATATTGTCACAACCAAAGTCAACAGCCCGCACTACTAATGTTCCCAAAAAGTATTGCAAAAACATAATATTTCTCCATACCGAGCTTATACTTAATGGGGATGTCCAGCTGATAAAAATACATTTTAAGTGGGCTGAAATTGGATTAAAATAAAAAAAGAAAAACAAAGATGTGAAACGCGTCGTCACGATCCTTTGCATCCCATGGCGGGCTGCTTATCTAGCCCTGCTGGTCTCTACTTTGTGGTCCCATCTCCATACAATGGAAACAGCGGGAAATGCCTGCCCGGCCAATCACGGTTTATGGCAATGACGAATGTCAACCTCTGTAGGTGAAGGTGTCACATTGTGCCTCCCTGGTGCAGCACAGCATTTCCTGGCACGATGTAATCCTTCACATTTACTCTTACATTGCTCTACAGCCACAGATCGCTCGGATCGACGCAACACGTTGTCATGTAGTATCAGATGAAGCGAATGTCGGGGTTGTGTCCTGCACACAAGATCTGCTGACCGGTGACACACGGGGGGGGGACCCTTATAATGGCCTTTATGATCCACACATCTCAGCGCTCCATGCGGGAACCCAAGAGGACACACCACATTTTAGTGGGAGTTCCGTGACCTGACATTTATTAATTTGCTCCTGTTCCCAAACTACCAATTCTATTAAAAGCTTTAATGTCGCCCATCGTATGTCAACTTCTAAAACTATAATAGACTTTGAGGACGACAATCTCAAATCATGTAAAAATAATAATAAACAAAATAAACAGGAACGGAAGTCTACATATACGTTGATTATTAATCATGGTTTTATTACATTTTTTTGTTAAACTCGATTTGGCTAAAGTAATTACATTTAAGAGGAAAAAAAAATCAACTATAATCTAAAGCATATTGCTAAGGTCATAAAGCAATTATCTCCTTCTAGAGACTTGCCACAGTCCACGGATATTTCTTAGTCCAAAGTACGAAAGTCAAACGTGTTAATTAGAAACCAACATTATTTTACATAAATGAAAAATGTAGTTGGCCCATTTTGTTATTAGATTTTCATAAATCAGAAAGATTGTCCTGTCGGGCAGCAGTGCATATATGACTAACAGGTATAACTACTATCTGTTAGGCTTGAGTTTATTGTGCCAAACCTTCAGTTCATACGTAGGTTGGAGTCCAGATTACCAGGAAATTTAGCATCCTACGATAAGAGCGCATTCCATCAGGAGATCTACATTTTTACACGGTACTGAGTAACCTTGATGTTTGGCAAATGGCACAGATCCAAGCTACAAGATTCTCGTCAACATCTCTTCTTAAAAGTCTAAAAAGTCCCCTATAAAGTGAAGTTCTGCTGACCGTATCGAAAGGACAGTCACTCATGTGATACAATTTTATATGTTCAGCAAAATCACCAAAGTACAAAAAGTGGCTTTGTTTACACAACGCAGAATTTGGAATGAACCAAAATCACAAATGATAGAGAATAACATCAGAATAAAGTGTAACGCATAAAGGAACTACTGAGGACCATCCAGATCACATACCTAAGAAATTGGGCGGGCCGTACGGGCACAGCTGTCGTCAAAATGTTTGATCGTTGTCTTTTAGGGTATTTTATCTGACCTATCCATAAACATGAATGTTCATTTAAAGGGGTTGTCCACTACTTTAAATTAACCCCCCAATGTATCCTCCCGGGGGCCCTAATGAATTTTGTAAATACCTCATGTTGCCTATACTGCCTGTGAGCGGCGCTATCGCTGGCCGCTCACAGGCAGCACATGACCCCTGGCTGCAGCTGGCTTTTGCTTCCGCTGACGTCCCGACAAGCGCTGGCAGCAGCCGGGGGTCCCTCTTCCTCCTTCCGCGCTGGCTGCCAGGTTGTGGGCGAGGTTATCCCCCTGCGTCACACCCGACATCCATTGAGCTCCCATTCATTGAGAAAGCACTGTGGATGCTGGGTGTGACGCGTGGGTAACCCCGCCCACAACCCAGCAGCCACGGTGGGGACCCAGCGCTGACTCACGACTCACATGTCGTGACGTCAGCGCTGGATCACGTGCTGCCTGTGAACGGCCGCGCATAGCGCCGCTCACAGGCAGTATAGGCAACATAAGGTTTTTACAAAATTCATTAGGGGCTCCGGGGGGAAAAATTGGGGATACATTGGGGGGTTAATTTAAAGTAGTGGACAACCCCTTTAAGAATGCATTTGGTTCTCAATAGTGAGCTTTTTTCAATGTCTGCTATAGGAGTACCCCACCCAAAATTGTCAGCATCTACCGATTATTATCTGTGACTGGGCATCTGAAAAGCAGCCATATCTCTGTAGGGCACATGATATCTGTCACACCACTTGTAATAAATATCAATATAAATAAGCTAATGTAAACTAATGATCAATAATAATCCCAAATCTGGCATCTTGGCGATTGGTTTCTCATGGTCAAAAATTCCAGTACACAACACGGAAAAAAAATGAGACAATCTAATTTACAAAGGGTCGTGACCTATATTGTTTCTATTGGATTCAGTTTGGAAAGTGTTGAAAGAAAAAACAATGCTTTGCCAGATATCATAAGCAGTTCAACGCCTGAAGAAATGTTACCGACATATATATGCGGGACATAATCTGTGCTACTTAGTTATTTAACATATTTTCTTCCTGTTAATAACATTCCAAATATCTAATGACACAAGTTATCGGTAAATTACAATACCGGTAATTGATAAATGAGTGCTTACAAACAGACGCCGCATTCTGCCCTTACCCCGGCGCTACAAGGTGCATTCTGCTCTGGATCTCACAGATCGGCTTGAACTTGTCGATTATTAATTCTATAGTCAAATATTTTAGGTTCAGCGTGTAAAGACATACTAAAATTTCAGACACCATTAAAGTCCATGCCTCACTTCTTACCAATACAGAACTTGTAGGGTGCGGAAATAAGAACTAAAACTTTTGGAAGCGGTTTGGAGTCTGATTGCTCCAAAGATTCCAGGTGACTTCCAGACATTTGAGGTGACAGTCATGTGTGTGAACACTATTTATCGCTATTTTATGACTTGTATCTTGCATTTTTCACCAGTTCTCCCCTCTACATCCTCTATCTCTAATTTTCAATTGTCTCTGTGCTAGTGGGTGTAGACTGGCTGCTATGATGTCTCCCATACACAGCACACACAAACATGCAATATTCTGCTGGTCTGTTGTTATGTAGCACATGTTCAGAAGCAGCAACAGCATGGGGGACATACATACAATAGTACTCAGCAGTGTAACTGTGAATCCAGCGCTGGCGTGAGATAAACACTTACTAGAAAGCTGCAGCAGCATGGGTTTGTGTGTATCCATGGCTCTTTTTATCCTCCATCCCTCTGCCCCCTCCCTAATGATTCCAGCAGGCAATCAAACACCTTCATGTGCTGGCAGTCTGTCTTGTTTTTTACAGATTTTATAGGTTTTTCTGAATAAACAATGTGTTAATATAAAGGGACAAGAACTGGCTCATAAGAATATATACGGTATATATTTTTCTATATAGAAGTATATATTATATATATATTCTATTATATATATAATTTATTTATATTAAAACAAAAGCAAACAAATGAGCAATAGCATAGATTAGTACACATGCACACGTCACAAGATGTACCCCAATGGGGACGGTCCTACTAATAAGTACCCTATGTTATTTTTATGAATTTTATGTACTATTACTATTTAGTCACTTACAGTACGGTATATGCTTATTTTGTTTCTATCCTCCTCCATAATAATTTTTTTATCCAAATATCTAATAAGATAAAGTATTCCCAGAAAACTTCAGCAGAGTTGTGGGACGAAATGTAAACCACATATAGATAACTGGGACCACCCTAAATAGTACTTTTATCCTGTAGGCCATGCTAGAAGAAATATTGCCATGGTTCACACAATTACATTTGGAAAATGCTATGCAAATGTCTAATATAACCAATAATGTGTAAACCTTAGGCTCATGCATTTCTCTAGACAGAGTGAGATGCGTGGCGGAGATATGTGGACATTTGCAACAACAAATATTAAAACATTACAGAAAAAGCGTATCAAACCCCCAAATCCCTGATAACAATTAACATCATTATGACATTTTATCATCCTAAAATGTACAACGAATACTAAATATTGCAGAAGGAAGTGTTTTTATAGTCAGAGGAAAACCGTTTTGCAGTAGGGAAGTGAAATTTCCTTTCCATGATCGAGTTTGATGAAGAGAGGCAATTTCAACATAAAAACTACCATCTCTTGCAAGCGGTTTGTCTATGGCGGCTTTTGATACCTAATGATAAGAAGCCTCAAATGACGGTCAGCAGATATGCATTATGTTGTCAGGGTAACAAAAAACTTTACAATGGAAAACTGACAGCTGATGAGCAACTGAAAGAAGGTAGAAAGAGACATGGAAAAGACAAAAAAACAGAGCGTCAACATCAGCCGTTCTGCACTCCTGGCAACAATAGACACCGGGGAATGCACCACCGATCACACCTCTGTAACTTACAAAATGCAAAGTTAGAAAAATAGATTCTTCTATATAATACAAGTAAAACCACAGTTCCACCCAAATAGTAGGATTGCTGCTCGGTTTCCTTTAATATGCATAGAAAGTTGCAGTCGCTGTCATGGCCGACATGACAATGATGGCATATACACATGTATGCTGGCTTCAGCTGAGAGTACCTGTATTTTTAATAGGAAGAGTAGAATAAGAGGCTGATAAAACACTTATGGCATTGAATTATCTCCAGATAGAACAAAAGGATTAGGCCTATTGAATCTCAACCTGCCGATCGCTCTTTTCCATGACATTATCTTTTTGGAGGGGTGATTGAAAAACTCTGATATACTTTAGCTGGTCAACTGGTCATATTGAATTGGAAATATTGGCCTCCCTAGCTCTTTTGTTCTGCTTCTCCTTAAATGGGTTGTCCGGCCTTAGGCTACAAGTCTGCAGTACTCTATGTGACTGCAGACTAGTGAATCCTTATATTGTGCACACTGAGCACCTTGAGGACTTTCCGATGTCAGCAGGCATGACCGCACGTATGTGATTTGCATGCATGTGGTCATGTGCCGACTAGACGTGTTCGACCTTGCTCAATACAAGCGTATTGAGCAAGGCCAGACAAGTCTAGTTGTAATGTGGCCGGAAGTATGGAAATCACATACTTGCGGTCACATGACCACCCGCTCTCGGCACCGGAGTATCCGTACAGACCGCAGTGAGCGTGATGTGAGGATTCACAAGTCTGCAGTCACAGAAAGTGAAAGCCGGACAACCCCTTTAATGCAGGCTGGCCGGGTCACTGCAATGGCATGAGGAGCACAGTAGTTAATCTGAATCATGTCTATCCATTTTTCCGGTGTTGTAGAGGTGTGGTTCAGCGTTACCTCTGAAGTGGCCATCTCCACGGGAATGCCATTTAAAGAGGAGGAAGAAGCAGGATTGAATCAGAGGGAGACAGGTAGGGAGACTCTACAGATAAATCAGCCGCAGGGAGGAGGGTTCCTTTGACCTTATTCATATTTTGAACATTTTTATTACTTCCTTAATCTATTATGCAAATACCACCTCCCTAAATGATAAAATGTATTGTTTATAACTATAAAGCAAAACAGATTAAGCAGAAAAGGAACATTTAGTTCTACAAACCAAGTAATTCAGTGCAAAATATCAACCGCTGTAAAGGTACTGTCATACTAAGCGAGATCGCTAACGAGATCGCTACTGCATCACCGATTTTATGACGCAGTAGTGATCTCATTAGCGACTTAGCTGTGTGTGACATGTAGCAGTGATGTGGCCCCTGCTGAGATGTCGCTGATCGCTTATTAAAGTTCTGAGCCGTTTTTTGGTCGTTGGTGTCCCGCTGGTGAGCCTGAATCGCTGAGTGTGACACCCTTTATGAATGACTTCACCAGTGTCGCAGGCGGGACTAGGTTTTCCCAACGACCGCAGAGGTCGTTATACAGATCGCTGATGAGATGTGTTTGGAATCTAACTAGCGACCACATAGCGATCGCACTAGCGATCTCGCCAGATCATGTTGTTGTCGTGATCGCTAGTGCGATCGCTAAGTGTTACAGCGCCTTAACAAATGTTAACTCTGCTTTCCCAGTCAGAAATGTATTTGTTGGGAACAGTTGAACAAACACACTAACTTACATTACCTAGATAAGGGCTTTCATCAGCATCACTGATCTGACTATATACATACACTCAGGGTAAGTATGGAGGCTTTCAACAATTCCAAAGACTAAACCACTGCAGAACTCAATACAAAAGCGTGATCTAGGGCTTGACAGCTGTGCCACTGTGTAATATTATTTCGCAATTTTATACTAAGAATCGTTTCCCAGAAATTGATGGTCTACGAAGTGAACAAAGGCAGAAGTACAGTATATTACATTTCACAAAACTGCAGAGAACTACGTCTAGTTGCAGCGCCCGAGGCGCACGGAGAGAGGACAATCACAAGGTCAGCATATAAGCCATCACTGAGAGTCATCTTGCAGAATATCTGCTCGAGTAGGGCAATCTCAGAAGGGTTATACACACATCTGTCACATATATTATTTGATAATTGAACCTTTCCCTGTTTTCTGGTTAAAGTGCAATTCCGGTCGCCTATGAATATTCTGATGATTCCCATAGGGTGCAATATTGTAGCAATTATTGCTGGTGCAGTAAATAAACTCTTACCTCGCAAATTAAGTCACTGGCTGAACGAGCATCAGGCAATAACCACTTTGCTGATTCAGAAGTTGCTACATCCTTTTCACTATTCTTCATGGCAAGCTACGTAAAACGCATTGTGCAGCAGGGGGCAACCGTGAGCACAGAAAGAAACGACTTTTAGGGAAGAGAATTTCAAATCAGTGATTTACAAAGGAAGAAATTGGAGGAAAACGCAGCAAATCTTTTTTTCTTATTCTAACTAATTTAAATTATAAATATAAAAATAACCATAAATTGCTAAATAGGAAGTTAGGATGGCAAAAATATTGTCATATTCCTTTTCCTATGTTCTTTTATCAATATGTTAGGGTCAATAACAAAAGAAAAGTATTACAATGAGAGCCTGAGAAATGAAAAAAACTAAATAAATATGACTGCACGTCCTGTTATCCCAATTTCAAAAGTGACAGAAACAACTTAAACTTTTAGTTTGCATTCCACTGGGAGCTGTGGGGAAGAGGTGAGCAGCAGTGATTTCTCCCACAGACAGCACAGGACAGAGAGGAATGTCTGTTCTTCATTCACTTTTTAGCTCACAAAGTCAAGCCGCAGCGATGTGGGGAACATAACACAGCAGAGCTGAGCTGTCTTGATCTGAAATCAAGCTCTGATATGATACTTGTTACAGAGCTCGAAACCTTTTTTTCTGTCTGTTCCCTTCCCAGCTGCTCACTCCTCCTCTCCCCTTTCATGACACCAGCAATTTGTCTTCTCTGATCATGATGGACTTGAGCTGATATTTTACAATGGATGACAAGCTCAGGAGGAAGGGGGAGGGAAAGAAGTGTCTGAGAAATGGGGAAGGAAGCTGATTTCTCTGACAAGATACATTACAAAATTTATTATAATTGATTGTAGAAGTGGCTTATTCAAAGTTTGCTGAAAGTACAATTCCTTTTTAAGGGTTAATTGGTAGTTAAGTGTATGAATTACGAATATCGGAAGTCAACTCAAGAAAAATAAATATAATTTCTAAACATCAATTTCTAATATATGTAATTTTTTCAGGTTTTTGGATGGAAATGCAATGTTTATTACAAGAGATGAGTAAATCAATTTGATGCTAATCTAATTTGTTTCAAATTTTTTTGGAAATGGGTGAACTTGGCTAATTCGAACAATTTGACATTTGGTTTGTTCAAATCTTCAGGAACGGTTGCTCTCATTTTACACATTGCATAAGAAGATTGCCTCTGCCAGGGAAGGGTTACATGACCTCTGGCGTGGGGTGGCTTGGCTGTCTTCCCTGTCATGTTTTGCTGCTATCACATGGTGGAGCACAGCCAATCAGGAGGGACTATCATCAACTGTATAAAACAGGAGCAGAAAATATTGTAGCCAATTTGTGGTGAATCTGGATAGTGAGAGAACGTCACACCTCACATCTGAGCCGCACAGAAAAGTAGAGAAAGCCATAAAACACTGAAGAAACTGTACCGATAGTGTGTGACAACACAGCAGTGAAGAAAAGTTACCATCGGTTTATTCACAGCCATATTTGCTGTGGTCACATTAACATTACTAAGACTGTTTCGGTGCTAAAAAGCCATTCGCAGAATGCCACGCTCAATTTTTCTAGGCAATTGGAGGCTTTGCACTGTAATTTGCAGCAAATCGATTCAGCGTGAATCATATTTTGGAAGAACATTTGGCAAAGTTAGGAGAATTTGAATTTCAAGATTCGCCCATCTCTACTTATTACAGGACTATAGAGAAAATGAAAAAAATAAAAAGTCGTTTCGCCATATTTTTGTTTTGTACACGAAGTTATCAGGCTTCATAGAGTTAAATTCCAACGGCTTCCTCATTATTGTTTTTGCTCTTTGCAAAGCATTTACAAAATGCTTAAATTCTTCTGATCTCTTTACAAATCCTTTGGATAAATATCAGTCTTTTAATAATACAGGCATTGCTTGTTCCATTCGGTTGCAGCTAAGGTTAATCTGTCATCACTTTATACATATGAAAGCGACTGGCTGGATACTTATACAACCTGTTTTTTAAAACAAAGAGCCATGATATTTTATAGGGGTGACTGGGAAACTAGGTAAGTATACACTCTTTCTGAAATCGCAGGCTCTTAATAACAAACCTTAGCTACTTTTGGAAAAAAAAAAAAAAGCAAAATACAAAAGGTTGCCTGATAGATGTATAAATCGATAATATTAAATTTTTATCTTTCTGTTAATCTGAGGTTATTATAACATCCATGACCAGTAAATAGAAAGAAGCCCTGTCAACCAATGCATTACACTGATGCAACATCTATCCCAATCATGTGAGCTACAACCCTGTAAACCTGGCCCAGGGCTACATTTACCATAGACATGGTGGAAAAAAACTAAAAAAAAACCTTTTAACTTATTTACTTACTTTAGTGTAAATGTTCATATTGTTTTTTGACTTGAGTTTTGCCCGTGAAATGGCCAGTATAAACGTGCTTTTAAACACTGCACATATACCAACTTATGCTGCGGCTCATTTCTTTGGTTTTACTGTAGTTTCTTGTACTTTGTACAAACAGGGGCGTTCCTCCCCTTTTTGAGCTAGTCATTTCATCTATACACCTTCCATTGAGCAGGTGTCTGAATAGTTGAGCCCGTGTCCTGATCTGTCCTTATTCACACTGAGTTTGGATGACTCAAGATAAGGTTTAAATACTAGAGACAAGACCGTCCCGATTGGGTACACCTTGTCACGGTTAGATGGCTGTTAAGCTTTTTATTATCAAAATAGTGTTAACTAAAGCCCGGGTCTCACATAGCGATACACCACCGATCCCGACAACGATCAGGATCGCTGGTGTATCGCTACATGATCGCTGCTGAGCTGCCAAACAGGCAGCGATCAGTACAAGCGACACTGCGGGTAACATCGCTTAGTTACCCGCAGTGTACGTTGGATACCAGCGCCCTGATGCAGGGAGCTGGTAACCAAGGTACACGTCGGGTTTCCAGGCACAGCCCCGCGCCTGGAAACCCGCTGTGTACCTTGGTTACCAGCGGATCGCTGGTCTCCCGCCTGTCACATGCAGCGATGCGTGCTGGCCAGCGGGAGACCAGCGATCAAAAAAATGTCCAGGACATTCAGCGACGATCAGCGATACCCAGCAGGGGGGCTGATCGTCGCTGAATGTCACACACAGCGATATCGCTGGGGACATCGCTGCTGCGTCACAAAACTAGTGACTCAGCAGCGATCTCGCTAGCGAGATCGCTGTGTGAGACGGGGGCTTTAGAACACTGTTATCTACATGTACTATTACTAACTATTTACTTGCTGTACAATATAAGCTCATTTGTTTTTTTTTTCTTGGATTTTGTCTGTGAAATAGCCACAGTGTGAACATGCTCTTATTATTGCACATATACTAATTATGCTCCGGCTCATTTCTTTTGTTTTGCGTAGACGTAGTGGGACTAATAAAGGTAATATTTACAGAAATATTATATTATAGATATATTCAAAGTTAAATTATGGGTATTTACACGTTAGTCATTTACAGTGTTGTCGATGCAAGAGGAGGCCACCCACGAACGATTAAGGGTATGAGGAATAAGTCGATGGATGAAAATGTTATTACCATACATGACTTTTAGTCTGGTCTACTGGAGTCTCAAGCCTGTCCTACACATGAGGTCAGTTTCATTCATCAGAGTTACAGAACGTAATTTCCAAACCGGCTGTGGTTCTCCAGACCTGAACTCCTCAACAGCCTCCCTTATGCCCATGAGGTTGTTGAGTTCGGTTCAGGAGTCTAAGGACTGTTTTTGAAGTTGTGGTCCATACACGGACCGTGAATCCTTGATATGTGAAGACGTCTTTAGCAATATATTGACTGGTCAACCCTCAACATATTGACTGGTGTAAGCATCCTTCCCGGCTTTCCTCTACCCAATGTCAAGAAAGAGCGATTTGGTAACTGAAGTACATCTTACCACTCCTCTTGTTTTCGAGGGAAAAGAACCTCAGCCAATGGAGTCTGATAGCGGCTAATTTCCTTTTTCCTTCAGAAGATGGATGGAAGCTTAGCCAAAAAATGTATGTATATAGGGAGTAGGGAGAGATAGCTGTTGGCCAGATTGGAGTATCTAATGACTCCGGCCAGGCTAAAATACCAGACAATCTATGTCTACAGGCTCCTAATATGTAAATGTAGCACTGGCCCAGGCTCAATAGTGCCGATTGCCATTTTTTTTCAATTTGTTGAAATTATCTATAACAGCCCATTATAATGTAATGTAAACCAGATGTGAAGCAGTAATATATTAGAACGTGTGTTTATATTCTGAGTGATCCCATCTACAGGCTTTCGATGTGAAATATTCTTAAACAAGAGGACAAAAAACAGCTACACAAGACGATTATTGTGAGTGGGTGTTGAGAAACAGAATGAGAAGCAAATGTGGTTTTTTCGAAACAGTCATTTTGTGAAGGGGATTATTCATGCTCAAAGTATGCAGAAACAGTCATTCTAACTAATGTACCAGTAAATAAAAAGGAAGACGTATATTTGCATTTCATGGCTTCAGACAGAAATTGCACAATACTATAAAACAATATTTTTGCCATTAACAGCAATATCTTTGTACCGGCCAGTGGATTGAGATTTCTTTACCAGTAAATGCTATAATTTATGGTAAGTGCCTGGGAATGGAGGAGCCACATACAAAAATGTATGAGAAAGGGAAGAAGATGTAATTATAAATGAAAACAAAATACAATTTCCCAACTAAAATAATAAAAAAAATATTATTTTTTACCAAATATTAAATAATAGCACTTACTAATATATTATGGGATTTTCATAAATGCAAAGATTGCTGGATTCAGTCAACTGGTCCTAAAAATGTCATGATGTGACAATGATGTGATGATGCTCACTTACTTTTAAAATCCCTATCAGAACGTCTGTGCTTTTGAAAGTTTCCCGGCCTAACATTGAAATGAGCATTTTACAGTCCAGCTCCAGCTTAATTTGAGTATTACACGGCCTTTCTGACATGGATTTTCAAAATAAGTACACCAGCCTCATCAGGTTAAGAGCTAATTTGCCCTAATTTCCATAAAACTGATATGCAATCTGGATATCCACTGGTTCCAATCGTGAATGTTTTTATGTTTGAAGTGCAGATGCTGGCTGGCTGAAATGATAAAATCCATTTTCTTACCTCGCTTTAAAGTGAATCTGTCACCCCATTTTTGCCCTATGAGATAGGGCCACCACCATCAGGGGCTTATCTACAGCATTCTGAAATGCTGTAGATAAGCCCCCGATGTCACTTGAAAGTGAAGAAAAACGAGTTATATTATACTCACCCGGGGGCGGTCTGCTGTCCGGTCGGGTCCAATGGGCGTCACGGTCCGGGGCCTCTCATCTTGTAGTGAAGCTGGCCTCTTCTTTCCGTCCTGTCGCGGCTCCACTGATCTGCCCTGGTGAGGGCAGTGCAGAGTACTACAGTGCGCAGGCGCTGGACCTCTCTGACCTTACCTGGCGCCTGCGCACAGTAGTACTCTGCTCTGCCCTCACCAGGGCAGAGCAGTTTGCCTGCGCAGGAGCCGCGATGGGACGGAAAGAAGAGGCCGGCTTCGCTACAAGATGGGAGGCCCCGGACCAGACGGCGACGCCCATCGGACCTGACAGGACGGCGGACAGCCCCTGGGTGAGTATAATATAACTCGTTTTTCTTCTCTTTCAGGTGACATCGGGGGCTTATCTACAGCATTACAGAATGCTGTAGATAAGCCCCTGATGGCAGTGGCCCTATCTCATAGGGCAAAAATGGGGTGACAGATTCCCTTTAAGCTGGCCATACGCAATGGATGGCTGTCAGCGAAACGATGCATGGGCCAATCGTTCCGCCAACAGCCACCTCTCCCAGAGAGAGAGCAGCACTCGTTCGGCCAAGTGATCCTTTGTTCCCTACAAGAGAGTCGCCGGCTGACATAAGGACAATGTGATCGGCAGTCTGAAATTAGACTTGACCCATAGACATCGCCTCCAATGGTCAGTCGACCAGCGCCCCCATGCACATTAGACCGATATTGACAGGCTTGGCCAATATTAGGCTAATGTGTATGGAGGCGTTTAAAATAGTGCTGATAAGCCTATGTGCACTGAGTGATCTACTACAGATCGATCAGTGTACATCCTTTACACAGGTATTATCAAGCTGCCATTCAGTCCTTTAGCCTTTGCAGCTAGTAAATGGAGAATAGTATACATGGTGGTCTAGGGTTAACGTCAGATTACTTGAAGGTGTAGGGAAATAAAGAGATTAATTCCAGAATCCCTGCTTGTCTAAAACAGTGAAGGTTTTAATACCAATATTCCTGGTGGTCTAGAGCAGTGAAGATTTTACTGTTAAGTATTCTTGGTGGTCTATGGCAGCAACGTTTTTCATAACAGAATCCCTGCTGGTCTAGAGTAGTTAAAAGTTTAGACTCATTCCAAGCAGTCCAAGCTCCGTGAAAACTGGCACCAGTGGCATGAATGACAAAATAAGATTATTATATAAACCTTGGAATTATGCAACCAGCTATGTTTATGCTACCCATAACTATACTTATTTTTAGTCTTTCTACTATAAAGGAGAATATTTGCTAACTCTCAACAGGACTCCCCCTATTATTCCCCCTTCCGCCCCTCTTTCCCGTTTGGTACCCCTCTTTTCCTTTCTCTTCCGCTCCCAGACTCCGTAAGTTTGTATCCCATGTATAAAATGAATGTTATACTCAAATATACACAATTGCTTTCTCTGTTTTTTTTGTGTACGATTATGCTGTCCTTCATTTCAACAGTCCTAAATAGAGAATTTAGTAAAATAAAAAATGTTGGTATAAAGTATCCATGGTGGTCTAAGGCAGCGACCATTTTCATATCAGAATCCCGGGTGGTCTAGGGCAGTGAAGGTTTTAGTATAAAGTATCCATGGTGGTCTAAGGCAGCGTCGTTTTTCATATCAGAATCCCTGGTGGTCTAGGGCAGTGAAGGTTTTAGTATAAAGTATCCATGGTGGTCTAAGGCAGCAACGTTTTTCATATCAGAATCCCTGGTGGTCTAGGGCAGTGAAGGTTTTAGTATAAAGTATCCATGGTGGTCTAAGGCAGCAACGTTTTTAGAATCTCTGGTGGTCTAGGGCAGTGAAGATTTTAGTATAAAGTATCCATGGTGGTCTAAGGCAGCAACGTTTTTAGAATCCCTGGTGGTCTAGGGCAGTGAAGGTTTTAGTATAAAGTATCCATGGTGGTCTAAGGCAGCAACGTTTTTAGAATCTCTGGTTGTCTAGTGCAGTGAAGGTTTTAGTATAAAGTATCCATGGTGGTCTAAGGCAGCAACGTTTTTAGAATCTCTGGTGGTCTAGGGCAGTGAAGGTTTTATTATAAAGTATCCATGGTGGTCTAAGGCAGCAACGTTTTTCATATCAAAATCCTGGTGGTTATTGTAAGTAAACCCGGTGGCCGAGTGCAGCTCGTGGATTTAATGTGAGGACCCCTGGTGATCTAGGGAAGTCAAACTGCTTTTTCAGGAGTGCTTTGTGCAATCATTTAGGGCAGAGCTCAGGGAGCCTGCATGGTAGCTTCTAAGATGCATGACCATGATGCTGCACAACTCAAAGGAGGTAGTGTCTATACCCGCAACGTGTAGATAAAGAATATATTGTGTGAATATAATAAGCTCAAATATCTGCCTTTTTTTTTTTTTTTTTTTATAAAAGACCAAATATTAGAATTTCCCACCACAATACTCCTTATACATATTTACAGCACAATAATAAAATGAATAAATATGATGATAACAACAATCAAAAATATGTAATTACAACGTTGCTTACAAACAATATTTCATCATATTAAAATAATTAGCTAAATGTTATAAAGAAGCGACTGAGAATATTAATTAGGAAGTAAGTTCCACAGACTGTCTTACATAGTAATAGTACACAACAGTTTGATAATTCGGCTTTAGGATACCTGTGAGATTTATAAAGCACAAAATCTCATCACATTTTAATCGCAGGTAATGTAGCAGTACACAAAGCGCCTATAAATAGTCCCAATAATATCACTTGGCATTCGTACATGACTCCTTCAATAATTATTTAGAGAATTAGCATGCTGGATATAATCGTGTTTTAGCTATGCAAGGGCATGTTGTACTAGCTTGTGCTCAGGGGAATCAATATGTTCAGATTGTATTCTCGCACTGAGCATGTGTTCACATTTATTGGAAAAAGATGGATTATATGTAATGTAGTTACTGTAGGAGACACCGAGAAAACAAGAAAGAAAATGTAATTCTTATGGATTGTTTACACGGCTAATAAAGTTCTTGTGGAGCCAGGTGCAGATAAAGATATTTAAACCCTTCCTCAGCTATCAATGATCAAGACATCGTACAACCCTACAGGCTTAGTCCACAGTATCCTCGGGCATAACTAAAAAGCTTTGTAATAAAAGCCATCGCATCAGGTCCAAAATTAGAGTCAACAAATGACATGCTCTGATCGGGTCCCAAAATTAGAGTCAACAAATGACATGCTCTGATCGGGGCCCAAAATTAGAGACAACAAATAACATGCTCTGATCGGGGCCCAAAATTAGAGACAACAAATAACATGCTCTGATTGGGACCCAAAATTAGAGTCAACAAATAACATGCTCTGATTGGATGGCAGCACCATAGGCTTCAACATACCTTTGGCCATTATTAAAGATGTCAACGTTCCATTCATTTTAAACAAATGTGCTGCGGACATGTTTTTTGTGACACGTGCTAATATGTATTACAGATTATCCTAGTTAGTACTGCCTTCATCCCATATTGCACCAGACCTGTCCAATCTAAAAGCACTGAACGAAAATCTGTTTATCAAGTGGAGGCAGGTGATGGACAGATCTGGTCATTCCCCTCCATCAACTGCATTTTGGGAACAGGAATGTAGTCCAGACTGTGTGGATCATGGCACTAACAAGCAAGAGGAAAGGAGGAGAATACTAATTAGTAAGTGCAATAACATCATGTCACCAAAACGTTCAGTAAAATGAGGATAAAAGTTGACAACCCCCGATAAGTCAGAGATTGCCATCCTTACTGTCACAACCTTCGAACAATTTTCCACTCATATGGCAAGTGTAGGGGCAGATAGGAGAGTCTACTCTACTATTCAGGGATTCAATAAAAGCACAATAGTGTATTACCCAAATTACAGTGTTTAGGCAAAAGGCGATAACGCTCACCAGATGTGGTTGTGTCAAACACAACCCTGTACAAGATATCAAATAAGGATCCAGCTCCACAAGTTGGCAAACCAATGGGGGATTAGAGTACTTGGAAGTTGTGGGTAATCTGCGCCACTGGTGTGTTTTATCCAACAAAGGAGTCCAATCAAGAGAGGGTAACCGAGCGGTTTATTCTCTACACGTTTCGAAGTATCCTTACTTCTTCAGGAGAATCTCATCTGTGTGGTTCTCCTGAAGAAGTAAAGATTCTTTGAAACACGTAGAGAATAAACCGCTCGGTTACCCTCTCTCAATTGGACTCCTTTGTTGGATATAACACTAGCAGCGCAGATTACCCACAACTTCCAAATACCCTCTATTCTACTGTTCAAGCCTATCATTAAACTCTGGCAAAGATTTGTTGGCCACTTTTTTACATATGTTTCAATCATCTCTAATGTGGATCACTTATTCTCCGGGGTCCTAACCAGGTCCCTAATAAACACTGTGATAAACAGAGAACTCCATCAGTGAGAAATGATTACTAGCAAAAAATAAACTATAACCAAATATGACCATATTGTGACAGAAGCCAATCTTTGGGTCCTTAGTCCCCCGAGCAAAAATTTTTTTTTTTCAAACGCAAAAGTTGCATGACAGTACGTCTGAAAAAGGATTGTCCCACAATTATAACTTGTCATCTACCGACAGGACACTTTATAAATTGCTGAACGCAGGAGCAAGTATGGGCTCTACAGTTTTATTCCAAGTCTATAGGACGGAGATAGTTGAGCACAGAAATAACGGAGGACTCACATTCTATTTCTATGGGAACGAGGTGCAGGGGGGGGATTCATGAATTGGGCCCCCCACAATCAGCAAATAATCCTGTCCTGTGAGATAGTTAAGATTGTGGCATAACCTCTTTATTTGGATAAACAGCAAAAGAGTCAGATAGGTGACCTAAGTAGCCTCAGGAATTACGTTTTACTTTTGGGTGCTGACCTCACATCGTGAAAACCTCATGTCATATAGGTATTCCTTTTTTTATTCACCAGGCAAACAGTAGAATTTTCCCAATAAGCAATTTCTAGTCAAATGCAGTTGTCAAATCATAAAACCAATGCCCACAACAAGACCACAATAGTAGGCGGCCCTGCAAGCTTCCGCTATCTATAAACACCATGGTTGCTTTGCATTCTGGAAGAGTAGACAGCATTCATACATTGTGAACTCTATAATCAAGACCAAAGCCACTTACATGAATAAAGTTCTTTAGCACATGTATAAACTATATATAACTTTTACCGCCTCAACATCACTATTGCTTTCACTATTACTGATGACCACTAACAGAATCATCGTATGGAACATTTACAGATGCAATCTACCGACAGTAACTTGTAAGGAGACTTACCAAACTCATCACATACGCTGTCATTGTCTATAAGGGTGGGATGGTCAAAAGTGTCCCGACAGTAGAGGATCTTTGTGTTCTTGTTGATGATGGGAATTCCACCAAGTGCCTGGACGAACTGATCCGCCAAAACGGAGGATGGTTTGGCTTGGATACGTTTCAAAATGGAACGATACCGGCAATATTGGGGATAACTTAACACCATCACGTTTCCCTCATTTTCGTCTTCTCCTGTAACGAGAGAACACAAATTATTTTAAATAAATGAATCACAACAAATTCACGTAGAACAATTATATTTAGAGTGGTACAGAACTCTGGCCAAAAATACTGTTCGTACAAAAATATTTACACACCTAATACAAATCTTAAAAAGGGATTTACGGTTAACCCTTTGATATATACAATTTTTATTGAAGTTTTAATAATATGGAATTATTATAAATTAAATAGAAAAAAAAGGACCAGCACATCTAAACTAGTGTGAACAGGCGCCAACCAAAAAAAGCATACAAGCAACAAATAATAAGGTTGCACCAGAATATACAAAAAAGGATTACCGTACTCTAAAACATTGAAACTGCATTGCTGCCATAGGAAATTGGAAAAAATTGAAAAAAGCGCTATATAATGTACACATGAAATATTTATCTGCAAGAACTACAGTGTGAGAACTGTAGTTCTTGCAGATAAATATTTCATTTCCATTAATCGACTGTGGTTCTCACACTTCTTTTGGATGTTGGAGGTTCGTCCGAAAGGAAGTGCGAGCATAACAACCAATTCAAGACGTTGATTAACTGCAATGTACACGTGGCCTAACAAGGTCAAGCAAGCCCTTGGAGATCCAGTACTTCTAGAAACAGTGAATGGAGCAGTGGTCGCACATGCTCAGTAAAGCTACCTTCGGACAGGAAACTTCGGAACTCTCAGTTTTGGAATCAGTGGAGATCCCAGTGGTAGGATCCTTAAAGATCATACATTTATCACCTTGCTGAGATCGGTTGATGGAAAATGTGCTTTTGGAAATAAATTATAATCCCAGTTTCATTACTAATCATATGTCATAACTCCTGCCTGGTGTATAACCCAAGTGTGGCTAATGCACATGACCCATCTGAACAATACATGTTAGAAGAAACCATCAAACCTTCTAAGTTCCAGCGCTCACAGTGTTTATCAATTATCCTAGTAATATTAGTAGTAATTACATCTAATAGATGACGTCTTTATATTTACAGAATAGAAACCAACCTCTCACCCAGTGCAGTAGTAATGACATTTTGTCATCGTCGGCCAAGAAAAAAACAAGTGTGAAGTTGTCACACATCAACTATTATAATCCACCGTGATTCATATCCTTATAACCTGTCCGTTGTGAAGTTACAGCATCTTTCCAACACTTACAAGGGATGACATTATCGCACAATTCTCATCAATGACCCTGGTTGGTTAAGCCACCTGTTCATGACACAGGAAACGTACGTCTCTTGCTTGTTACACAAGACATTCCTTATTGGCTGTATCACCTTTCATGACGGTTAGATTACACATAAAGCCAAATTCCACAGATTTATTATAAACTGTCCATTGTTTATGTGTCAGGGTGAATATATAAAAAAAAAATATGCTTGGTTTTCCACTAAAAATCCCATGTGTTGAGTTCCTATTTTTACATTTACATTACAGGTGGACAATTATATTAATTTTCATGAAAATCCAAGTTGGATGTCACTATTTAACTTTACTAACCAGCATATTTTTTAAGTTTAAATTTCAGTGCAAACATTCGGATGAATGTTATCACTTGTACATCTCTGATTAAAAAAAAATTATAGTATGGTCTTTACACTAGTAGATTTTGGTTTACTTTTTAGAATAGCCTATTATAAGGGTGCTGTCACATTGTGGCACATGTCCGAAATTCCCCTGCAAAACGGAGTCCATACACATGCACCGATGGGCCATAGACTGTAATGGTGACAGCAGAGCGAACCTGAGCTCTGGCGTACACTTTTTTAGGGAGTGTACGCCTACAAGAGGCAGACACTCCGATGTAGTAGACTGCGTCTGAGTGTCCGCTTCCTGTAGGCGTACAGTCATGAAAAAAGGGCATGCCAGAGCTCAGGTTCGCTCTGCTGTCACCATTACAGTCTATGGCCCTGTCAGCGCAAGTGTCCGGACCCCATTTAAGGGGAATTTTGGACGTATGTCCCGATGGGGACGCAGAACGCAATGTGAAAACACCCTAAGCCATGTTAAAGGGTTTAAAGTTAGACAAGGTTCTCTATGCCAGTCATAGATAAACATGAACACTTGGCTGAGCATACATGCCGATGCAATCAGGGACAGTGAGCAATTGCACTGTTAGCATTTCAATGGAAGCTTACCTCCTGGAAATTGAAAGAATCAGACATGCAGTATCTCCCAGTGCCTCCTGTTAAGGCCCCCATACACATCATATGGCTGCTGGCCAAAAGATACATTGGCCAAGTTTTGCCCGACAGCCATCACTGACATTTCGCCCATACTCAGGAGCATTCATTCGGAGAGAGCTCCTCTGTTCTCTATGAGAAAGACACAGACAGATATCTTTGCTGGTGGATTAGCTCCTGGAGAACAAAGCAATAGAAAGTCCAAAAATCGAAGATGCCTGATAAATAACTTTCCCGACAATCAGTAAACTAACGCCTCAGACACGTTACCGTGTCGTTCAAACTGGTCAATATCGGTGGTGTATGTCCAAGCTTTCTCTAATGTGTATTGGGGGCTTTAGGGTATGTGCACACATTTTTTTCAGGAGGGTTTGCTCAGGAACCCACCTGAAAAAGTGCTATAGAAACAATGAAAGAATGATCATAAGCATAGCCATGTCAAAATGACTTACTGGGCATATGTTCAATCTTTTAGAACTTCTTTTAATGGTTTCAAGCTTTGAAAGCCGCGGTTAAAAGAAGTGAGTTTACCATTCTTCAGGCAGCCTCCACGTGAAAGCCGCTCACTATTGTATACATATACATAATGTAGAAAAAAAGAAGAACCGGTGACACAACTGCCACAAGAGATGACACAAGAGACTCAAAAAAAGACGCTTCAGGAAAAACATAGCCTTCTAAAAGACGATGTGTGCCCATAACCATAGGGGACAGTTAGGAAGCACCGTACACATTAGATCACCAGTAGGTCTGGTCCACATTGTGATCTGGGAATGCCACCCAAGGAACCAAGATATTAGTCCTATTAGCGCCAATTTAGAGGACAGGAAGCAATCACCAGTTACTTTGGGCACAAATCTTAAGGTCAAGAGAGCACAAATGGCCAAGTTTGAGTAACATCACAGTTTTAATAGGGGTAATACATTTACTATAACACATGAAGAACAAATTAACATAGGGATGACTCCTTCGATAACAAGGCAAAATCAAACCCATCAGATCAGAATGACATTTTAGAGACTGTAGCAATACTCAATTTTTTTTTTGCTCCATTATGTGTGTCCCATATTGTTATGGAAAGGCAGTCATTTTTCCATATCAGAGTCATTTACAAAAATCTTTTTTTCTCTTTTTTTTTTGTTGGGAAAGCTGTATAAAGAACAGATAGGGAAGGCGTCCGATGTTCTAAATAAGAAGCAAATACAAAAGTGTAAATAACATTTTGTTTCCAAGTTCAAAGTCAATTGAGATTTCTGATGTAGTTTGCCGTTAGAGCTGGTAACAGAAAGAAATGAAGTAATGTCTTTTATTTTACTTTGCATCTTGGCACAGCCATTTAATCTTTGAAGAGGTTGAAAAACATTGCTCATTCTTGAAAACAGAATGTTCTCTTTTCCAGGATTCCAAGTAACAATCCAAAAATATGAAATAAAACATGCCATAAATGTACAGAACAGTACAGTGCTCAGAGGTATATTTAGGCTGTCCTGAATTAATTCAATGATTTGCACATCTTTTGCCAAATTGTGGCTTTTAAACAGCATTCTATTTATTTAATGGGTGGTTTAAAAAGGTTCTTTAATTTGGACTCGTAGAGTGATATCAGAATGCTTTATCAACAAGTTGATATTTTTGATAATTTACTTTTCCTAAGATAACCAAGGCCGCCAATGGAATTGATAGTGTCCTTGGTGTTTAAAGTCAAAGGAGTTGTCTATTTCTGTGAATATTTTTTCTACTTACAGTAAATTTATGTATTTTGAGCTAAAAAAAAATAATTGTATTTCATTAAAAAATTTGCATTGTTTAGCTTTTACAGTCTTTTTCTCCAGACACATTCAGATAAAATGGTCAGTAGTCATAAATCAGCAAAGAGCTAAAAAAGAAGACAAAGAATATTAATTACAATTCCCTTATTACGTCCTGTTACAAGGGTCATGAAGAAGTGAACGCAGCTTCTGTACCCACCGCTGGCATCTTCAGTAGCTGCCACACTTATGTCCTTGCTGCCACAGTACCTGCTTTTGACACAGCTGCCTTTCTCAATTAAACAAATTGTCATCAGGGGCCGGTGATAGAAGCAGGGTGAGTGACACCGGTGATGTCTTACAGCTTCTGTCACAACCCTTAAACAAATCATCATCTGGGGGTGGTGCTGTCACTCACCCTGCTTCTATCACCGCTCCCTGATTACAGTTGTCACAATTTATTTCAGGAAAAGAGTCAGCAGTGGTGGAGGAAAAACAGCTAGCTCACCCCTACTGAAAACACTGCAATCATAAACAGGGATGGAAGCCACTCCTGCAACCTTGGTACTGTATGAAACCAATAAGAATATCCCCCAGCTCTATGACCAGGTAAAGAATGACTTTAATCGAAGCCGATTAAAACATCTAACATCCAACAATGTGATGTAATCCTACGTGTTTCAAACTGTAAACCTTTCCTGAGTCATGGCTGTCTATTCATTTTTTATCTAGATATATGGGTGATAGATTTTCCTAAAGAGTCAGCAGTGACAGAAGCAGGGACTTTGCCAACAGTGACTGAAGATGAGGGCCATGGGGACAGAAGCTGTGGTGACTTCTCCCACCGCTACAGAAACAGGTTGTCATCAGGGTATTGCGGTGACAAAAGCTGTGGTTCTGTTTCAGGGGGAGGATAAAAACTGCAGAGAAATGACTGTAGGGCCATACTCCTGTGACATCACATTTGAGACTGCCCTCTAAAAACGTCACAGAAAGTAAAGGAAAAAAGCACATAATGGGAATAGCAGGATAGGGAGAATGCTAGGGAGCTTTACATTAAAATAAATTAGAAAAGTAGTTAGGACTTGAAATAGATATTTATAAATGGAATTATAGGTATCGGACAACCCCTTTAATTGTTTATTTTTACAATATGCAATCTATACCTAGCACAAATATACATTTAAGGCATTGTTCACCCCTGTGCTAGAGTCTTCAAAGGAATAGGCTGCCAATTGTCAAAAGTGACAGTACCTGACAGAGCCCATTAGAAGTCAGTAGGGTCCATCGGGCACCAATGGTGTCCATCATGTGACGGATTGTTGTTCTGATTCACCTGTCCCATCAGTGGAGCAAAACAAAGGGACTGAGCAATGAACATGTGAAAGAGCCAAACAGACCATTAATGGAATTTCTGAAAATATATATTCAAATCCCATACTGGATAAATTCTGCCGCTTTTAGACAATTGTCTGTAGAGTCCGGCCTGTTTAAGATATTTGAAACTGACCACCAAATCCAAACTGAATGAAATGAATCCCTTACAGGCCCCAGGACACTGTCAGCTTTATAGAAATTGACGGCAAGTGATTAGTCATTTTTAAGATTTTTTTCAAGTACGGTAAACTAATTGCTACAATAGTCTCTCGTCCTTGCTCATTTGTGATTCAAGACACAAACATTTTTCACATAACTATCATAATTTTAGAATGAATGAGCAGTTCTCTTCCATTTTTCATGGTGAAATAAAGAAACGGTGATAATCAATTAACGGTTGGTATGTTATGCACTGTGAGATAACAGATTTAGGCACAAGGTCACTGCTGCAGAGATTTCATGCAAAGCTCTCCAGAAATGTATTTATTAAATGCTGAATTCCATATAAGGCTATGTTCACACGATGCGGTTTTGCGGAGTTGTTTTCTATAGACAAAACCTGCTCTCTTGGCAGTAAATAAGCGGCTTACAGAAAGCAGGTTTTGCTGTGTTTTTATTGTCTCTTGTACATACTAATAAAGTTTAGTGCCCCCAAAAACACATGACACAACTTACTTAGATTTTTGCACCAAAAATGCAGCAAAACCTGATACCTGTGTTTTTTGCTGGACATGCTGCAGTTTTCAAAATGCAGCGGTTTTCCAATTGTCAGGAAAAAGACAAATGTGTGTATGAGATTTTTGAAATCTCACAGCTTTTGCTACTACTGTACAACGCAGCTTAAAATTTGCATTAAAAAAACACAGAAAAATGCAACGTGTGAACATAGCCTAGAAAGATATTTAGAATTAAGAGTCCTCAGTGGTTGATACCTTTTAATGGCTAACTGAAAAGATGGTAACAAATTGCAAGCTTTCCAGACTACTCAGGTCTCTTCATCAGGCAAAGACTAATACAAAATCTGAAGAATCACATATTTGTACACAACACAGCACAGAAAAAATGCAATAGATAAGACAAGTGACGTGAAGCAGAACTGTCGTTATGGGAGAGGGATGAACAGTTGTGGCAATAAATATTGGACTAGTTCATAGATAAGGAGTGTGAAAGTTTTATTGCCCTCTGATTGGGATCTGGTAATGTTTTGTGATGTTCTCACAGGGTCTTTGAAGCAAATTCTTTAATTGATGTAATAGGCCATAAATCCATGTGACAGGTTCATTCCAGCATTGAGAGTGTCAAAGGTCACCATCAATTTGTAGTCGCAAACTCTCCTTTGTCTCTGAGATGTGAAATCACCTTTCAGTACAAGTAATTTCATGTCCAACATGCTATGACCGGGGAAGCAAAAGTGTTTGGCCACAGGTAAATTCATTCTTTTTTCTCTTATTGTGTGGCGATGAGAATTCATCCTTGTTCTAAGTTGTTGCCCTGTCTCCCCCACATACAGACCCCCAGTTGGACATTTTGTACAAATAATTAGGTACACCACATTAGATGTGATGCAGCTGAAAGTACCTGGGATCTTGTAGTCCTGATGTGAGTTGGGGATCTTTATCTTATCAAGGATAGGATTCTCCAGGTAAGGACGAGTTTGCAGATACTTAGCATGTATAGTTTTTTTTTATTTAAGTGGTGAAATAAAATCCAAGGTTTGTAAGAAAAAAAAATGTTGCCATTTTCCGAGAGCCATAGTGTCTTTATTTTTCGAGATCTGGGTGTCAGGTTATTTTTGATCGCCGTTTTGATCGCCTGCATTTTATTGGAATGCTGTGGTGACCAAAAAAACGTAATTCTAGTGCTTCAGCCCTGCTATATGTAGCTTAAATCATGATCTCCTACGCATAATGACAGGCATGGGGATCTTCTGCAGACCCCCTGTTGTCATGACAACCCATCGGAGCCTGGAAATCACGTGACAAGGGTGTCAATGTGACGCGCTTTCAGCCAGCGAGTGTTAAATGCCGCTGTCGAGATTGACAAGGGCATTCACCTTGATAACAGTCGCGGGTGGATCGAGAGTCCACCGACGGATGATAGATGCACGTGACTGCTGAAAAGAACAGCGGTCATGTGCAGAGAAAAATGCGGGCTCAGCGCCGGAGTCCGCGTCAAAGTCAAGGACACAACCGATGACGTACTTATACAGAATCGGTCGTGAAGGGGTTAAGAAATACAAATATTCATTAAAACAGATATTTCAGAAGATCTGCAGGAAAATGGCACCTATCTACTACATTCAACTTTTGGGGCATACATCGATCATTAAAATTGGGATTCCAGATCCCAAATAAGAGTTTGAATGGAGTAGGAGTCGTGCTTTGCTGCACAACTGTAAGATGATTACACAAATGGCCGGGGTAAAGGGTTTCATCCTCTCTCCTTACGCTGGTTATCGTGATGGTGATTGGCCAGGGATTTTAACTTGGAATCCTTCTTTAAATTCTGAAACTTGTTCCTTAGCATTAAAGGAGTTGTCTGGCCTTAGAGTACAAGTCTGTAGTTACTCTATGTGACTGCAGACTTGTGAATCCTCACAGGGCGCAGTGTGTGCACGGTCAGGATTCTCTTGTGTCGGTGCTGGGAGCAGGTGGTCAACTAGGCGTGTCTGGACTCATTCAAGACACTTGAATTGTATGCAAATCACATACTTGCGGTCACGCGCCTGCCGCTGCTAGCACTGGAGAATCCTCACTGTGTGCAGTGCACGCGCTGTGAGAATTCATAAGTCTGCAGTCACAGAGAGTACATATATCTACATATATAGATATATATGGCAAAGGGCCTGAAAGAGGTGCCATATGCACAACACTTAGCAGATTTTCCTGCATTATTACTTTAAGTTCTATAACTATGGATGAAAGACTGAAACACCCATTCAGGAACTTCTATTTTAGCCATTTGAGTAGCTTGACCATTGGTGCTTTAATTATTCAGCAGCCATGTAAATTGTTGGAGTCATGAAGACAATGATTAATATATTAAACTGTAACCTTATCAGCCAACCATATGTTTTCAATCTTGGGCTCATTTCTTATGAATATTAATAGTTCAGGCAGCCAAGTGACTGTCTCCATTATGTATTTAAGCAATGGGTACACCTTAAATAAGTGTTTTCGAGAGCAATTTTCCTGCATGCAAATATTTAAGCACAAACCATTTGTAAAGAACCTTCCACCGCCCTTCCATCACACACACCGGGTTTACATACGCACACAAAACCATCAATTATTTACATTTACATTCAGATCCAGTCTGCTGTATGGAAGGTATTATTTTTCCAGACAGACACTTACAATTGCCTACAGGCTCCTGAACTTGCATCTGCAGGGAAAAACAGGTGTCCACTTTATACACAGTTTAAAACTAAATGTAGAAAAAAAAAATATCTAAACCAAAAGTTGTAATTAGTGGGGAATGGATGTCAAAGTAATTTAGTATTTCTTGCAGAAGTAACCAGAAAAATAAATAGAAGTTTAATTTCTTAAAAACATCTGTGGTTTTCAAAACTGAAAATTCTCACTAACCCAGGGATAAAACCAGTTTATCTTAGAAAAGGTTGATCATGAACTTTTGGTTAAAATATTTATTTCCACAGGGGAGGAAAGCAATTTTTTTTCATGTGATTCAGCATAGAAATGGTTTTACTCCTAAAAGGGATCCGTCACTAGATTTCCCAATACAAACTTCATCCATTATTAAATATGTCTACTAAATCCAATGACGCACTTATTCCCATAACGGCTGTATAATCCCGTTTGTGAGTTATGTAGATGAATTCATAAAATGTTAATCTCAATATCAGGATTATAAAGCCATTCTGACATTGATTTTCGTAGTAAGTACACCAGCCTCATTAAATCTAAGAGATTATTAAAAACTGTAGACAGCTTCCGTTTAAAAATTTGGTAAGTCGCCTTTTAAATCATGAGACAAATTCAATACCTAAAGGGACTATGTCACCCCATTTTTTGACTATAAGCTGCAGCCACCGCCATCAGCCGCTTATCTACAGCATTCTGTAACGCTGTAGATAAGCCCCCGATGTAACCTGAAAGAGAAAAACAAGTTAGATTATACTCATCCAGGGGTCCGGTCCGGTCCAATGGGCGTCGCGGTCCGGTCGGGCGCCTCCCATCTTCTAGCGAAGACGTC
>VIAB01000193.1:290374-316660 GCA_009801035.1 Oophaga pumilio
GTGGGAGGAAACCGGAGAACCCGGAGGAAACACACGCAAACACAAGGAGAACATACAAATTCCTTGTCCTTGGTGGGATTTGAACCCAGGACCCCAGCACTGCAAGGCTGCAGTGCTAATCACTGAGCCACCGTGCTGCCCATGACATTGAATTAAATGCATATAAAACATATAATGTATGCAAAAAAAAAGTACAGTGTGAACACACTCTTAGATAGATCCCATTAAAATCAATGTTATGTTTAATGCAATGGAGAGCCGTTTCCTTCAGAATGGGTGATATTCTTTAAGAATTGTTCTCTGCTCTCAAAGAAGAACCCTGAATGGTTAATTTCCCGACTAATAAGACATTTTTCTAAATGGAGTTTTCTAAAGTTGGTTTCACACATTGCAGACGATTTATAATTATCATACATCACAGGAAAACCCATAACTTTTTTGCCAATATTTTGCAAAATCTCCACAAAAACACTGTTGTTTTGCCACAATTCTCCACCAAAAAAATCACAGAAAAAAGTACTATGTCATGTACACCCAACCATAACCAGACATAAAATGTAATTTTCAACTGTGATCAGTGATCACTATTTTCATAACACCTATATTACTGACCAAATATTAAAAAAAAACACTTTTTCTATAAGGTTTGCATGCAGTAAAAGGAATGGCCCAGCAGTCTACTCCCTTAAAGGGAATGTGTCAGCAGGTTTTTGCTACCTCATCTGTGAGCAGCCTGATGTAGGCAAAGAGACCCTGAACCCAACAATGTATCACTTAGATTACTGGGTGCGGCCGTTCTGACACAATCAAGAGATTTTAGATTTAGCAATTCAGCAGAGCTCTGAAAGCTGACCCTGCCCACACTAGGTTCCATATGTACATAGTCTATAAACATAGTCTATAAACATAGTCTATAAACAGTGAGCTGCTTATCACAGGAGGAGGAGAAGTCAAAATAACATGCAGACCAGAGCCGAGGTGGATGTAACAGAGCCGTGAGTGTATGAGGTGTATGGAGCAGAGCTGTGTGTGCACAAGGTGTATGGAGCAGAGCCATGTGTGTACGAGGTTTACGGAGTGGAGCCATGTGTGTACGAGGTGGATGTAGCGGAGTCGTGTGTACGAGGTGTATGGAGCGGAGCCATGTAAGTACGAGGTGTACGGAGCCGAGACGCTCAGCTCCATACACTTCATACACACAGGGCTCCGTGCTTGAGCCGTGTGTGTACGGAGCGGAGCAGAACCGTGTGTGTACGAGATGTATGGTGCAAAGCCGCATGTGTACAAGGTTTATGGAGTGGAGCCATTTGTGTACAAGGTGTACAGAGCAGAGCTGCATGTGTACGAGGCTTACAGAGTGGAGCCATGTGTGTACCGAGTGGAGTCGTGTGTGCGCGAGGTGTACAGAGTGGAGCTGTGTGTGCGCTAGGTGCACAGAGCGGAGCCGCATGTGTACGAGGTTTACGGAGTGGAGCCGTGTGTGTACTGAGTGGAGCCGTTTGTGCGCGATTTGTACAGAGTGGAGCATTGTGTGCGCGAGGTGTACGGAGCGGAGCCACATGTGTACGAGGTTTACGGAGTGGAGCAGCGTGTGTACTGAGTGGAGCCGTGTGTGCGCGAGGTGTACAGACCGGAGCCGTGTGCGCGCGAGGTTTACGGAGTGGAGCCGTGTGTGTACTGAGTGGAGCTGTGTGTGTACGAGGCATACAAAGCGGAACCGTGTGTGTATGAGGTGTGCAGAGCCGTGCGTGTACAAGGTGTACAACAATCCCGGATCCAGCGGGACAGTCCCGATTTTGAGAGTCTGCCCCGCTCCCCCGGCCGGGAGCTTACTTTTCCCGTGGACACAGGAGTACACGGCGGAGCCCCGTGGAGCACTTTAAAACTCGCACGTGACGTTCCACCGGAAGTGATGTGCTAGTAGCTGACCGGAAATGAGGTAATTATGGGAGGAGATTGTGACGGAACGGAGGCACTTCAGGGAATGCTTCATATCCTTCACAGTGTCCTTCTCCAACAGCGCGGGCATCGGGATCACCTTGGAATCGTGGATGTCAGCCATGTGAGCGGATCATGATATGTCCTGCATTGGGAGGCTCAGGTGGGCACTAAAATGTGAGCCGGGCTGCTATAGTATCTTTATAGAATCTTTATTTCTATCTCTCTCTGTTCTTTCTTTCTCTCTCTAATCCTTTGTTTCTTTCTCTCTCTCTCTGTTCTTTCCTCTCTTTCGCTCTCTGTTCTTTTTCTTTCCCCTCTTTCTTTCTCTGTTCTCTTTCTTTCCCTTATTTCTTTCTCTCTCTGTTCTTTTTCTTTCTCTCTGTTCTTTCTTTCCCCTCTTTTTTCTATTGCTCTGTTCTTTGTCCCCTTTCTTTCGCTGTTCTTTCTTTCCCCTCTTTCTTTTTCTCTCTCTGTTCTTTCTTTCTCTCTCTGTTCTTTCTATCTCTCTGTTCTTCCTGTTTCTCTCTGTTCTCTTTGTTCTTTCTTTCTCTCTCTGTTCTTTCTTTCCCATCTTTCTTTCTCTCTCTGTTCTTTCTTTCCCGCTTTCTTTCTTTCCCCTCTTTCTTTCTCTCTCCCTGTTTCTTTCTTTCCCCTCTTGTTTTCTCTCTATTTGTTCTTTTTTTCTGTCCCCTATTTCTTTTTCTGTTCATTCTTTTTCTTTCTCTCTCTCTCTGTTCTTTGTTTCTTTCTTTCTCTCTGTTCTTTCTCTCTCTCTGGTCTTCCTTTTTTCTCTGTTTTCTTTCTCTCTGTTCTCTTGCTTTCCCCTTTCTTTCTCTCTGTTCTTTCTCTGTCCTTTCTTTTCCCTCTTTCTTTCCCCTCTTTCTTTCTCTCTCCCTCTCTGTTCTTTCTTTTTCTCTTCATTCTTTCTCTCCCTCTCTGTTCTTTCTTTTTCTCCTCTTTCTTTCTCTCTGTTATTTCTTTCTTTCTCTATCATTCCCCTCTTTCTTTCTCTCTGTTCTCTTTCTTTCTCTCTCTGTTCTTCCTTTTTCTCTCTGTTCTCTTTCATTCCCCTCTTTCTTTCTCTGTTCTTTCTTTCTTTCCCCTCTTTCTTCTCTGTTCTTTCTTTCTTTACCCTTTTTTTTTTCTCTCTCTCTGTTCTTTCTTTCATTCCCCTCTTTCTCTCTCTAATCTTTCTTTCCTTCTCTGTTCTTTCTTTCTCTCTGTTCTCTTTCTTTCCCCTCTATCTTTCTTTTTTCTCTCTCTGTTCTTTCTTTCTTTACCCTTTTTCTTTTTCTCTCTCTGTTCGTTTGTTCTGGCCCCTCTTTCTTTCTCTCTCTGTTCTTTCTTTCCCATCTTTCTTTCTCTCTCTTTGTTCTTTCTTTCCTCTTTCTTTCTCTCTGTTCTTTCTTTTTTTCTTTCTCTCTCTGTTCTTTCTCTCTCTCTGTTCTTCCTTTTTCTCTCTGTTCTTTCTTTTTTTCTCTCTGTTCTCTTTCTTTCCCCTCTTTCTTTTTTCTCTCTCTGTTCTTTCTTTCTTTACCCTTTTTCTTTTTCTCTCTCTCTGTTTGTTCTGGCCCCTCTTTCTTTCTCTCTCTGTTCTTTCTTTCCCATCTTTCTTTCTCTGTTCTTTCTTTCCTCTTTCTTTCTTTCTCTCTTTGTTCTTTCTTTCCCATCTTTCTTTCTTTTTTCTTTCTCTCTGTTCTTTCTCTGTTTCTTTCTCTCTATCTCTCTGTTCTTTCTTTCCCCTCTTTCTTTCTCTCTGTTCTTTCTTTCCCCTTTTTTTCTCTCTCCCTCTCTGTTCTTTCTTTCCCCTCGTTCTTTTTTTCTGTCCCCTCTTTCTTTCTCTGTTCTTTCTTTGTTTCTTTCTTTCTCTCTCTGTTCTTTCTTTCCCCTTTCTTTGTTTTTTTACTTCTTTCTCTCTCTCTCTCCTTTTTTCTCTCCCTCTCTGTTTTCTTTTTTCTCTCTCTGTTCTTTCTTTCTTTTCCTCAGTACCAGTCAGTGTGCCCACAGTACCAGCCACTGTGCCCATAATGCCAGCCACTGTGCCCTCAGTACAAGTCAGTGTGATCAGCAAGGAGCATGGGGCGTGGACATGGGTGTGACTAGTTGTGAAATGGGTGTGGTCAGGGGGGGCGTGACCTAAATTTGCTGCGGCGAACGTAGCATGCCGCAGGCTTTGTCCCTCTTTCCCATCTTCAAAAGTTGAGAGGTATGCTCAAATTACATAGCAAAAACCAGCTGAAAGATTCCCTTTAAATAGCACTAGTCACATGTTGCTCTCTTATGGTACACTGATGACTAGACCAATCTGTTCCCCTGTACTGAACCAAAAAAACAGCAAATGTCTTATATAAATTTATGGAAAGGGCATGGCTCAGCATGATATAGGACACTGTATCCGATATGTCACAGTTTCCCCCAAATTTGGCACAATATTTTGGCACAAAGGAAGCAAACTGACAGTTAAAGAGGCTGGCCACTACTGTTTATTGATGGCCTATCCTTAGTATAGGCCATGAAAAGCTGACACCCAGCATCACCTATCAGCTGTTACCGATGTCGGCTGGAAGTTCTCGGATGCAGCCTGAACACAGCAGCTCTGTCATTTCTATAATGGACGTAGCCAGGAACTGGAGATCCACACACTATTCAAATGAATAGAGGCGGGTGGATCTGTAGTAACCGGCACAGCCACTATAGTTTTGACCAAGCTGCTGTATTTCGGCAGCAGTCAGGACCGTCTACCCTTAGCCAGTAACAGGTGATCGGCAGTGGTGTCGGGTGTTGGACCTCCACTGATCAGACATTGATGTAAATAGATCCTAACTGGATCAGGAGTCTCTATAATGAGAAGCAAACATCCTGTAAGTCCGTCCTATGAATGGCTCAGATACCAAGGTGGAATAGAGATAAATTAGCAAAATTAGCAAAATATATATTGAAAATCCCAGAATGCTCATAAATGAACATAAAGATCACAAAGGAAATATTAGACGAAAAAGAATTATAAGAATAGGTATATAGTAATATAAACATCAATTATATAAAGAACCATCCAAGTCCCATAAAAACGTAACTTTACATATCCTATTAAAAACATATAAATGGCATAGAAAGATATATTGAGGCAAACATAGGGAAAGGGAAAATAGTCAGGATCAATAGGTATATAGTCAGGTTAGGCATACATACCGGTACATGTAATTAGGCTATTAAACACAAATACACTATATTAATGGGTAATTTAACTCTTGAGGTATACTTTTCAAAACAAAGCGGTTATAAATAACCAGAGGAGTATAAACCCTTAAAATTATTTTATTAGACTGAATAAACATTAAAATTGTTTACATAGAAAAATCATATACTGCAAAAATATTACTGGAGATGAAAACAAACATGGGGACGCCAATCTCTGTGTCATGTCATAAAGTGCCCTGTGCCTTATCAAGCTAATTGTAGAATATAATAATATAATAAGATGCTCCATAGATATATATGCCCCATATGCTGCCCCATAAGATTCTCCATAGCACAATATGCCCCATATAATGCTGCATAATGGTTGCTGGCCCCATAAGATGCTCCATAGATATATATGCCCCATATGCTGCTGCTGCGATTAAAAAAAAAATTGACATACTCATCTCTCATTGCTGGGGGCCAGGCACCGGTGTCCTGAGCAGGCGGGGACACCGGCGCGCTATGGGAGGCCAGGTGCTGATGTCGCCGCTTGCTCAAGCCCCCGACACCTGCAATATTCACCTGTTCCCGTTCTACCACTTCGCGCCACTGTCTTCCGGCTCTCTGCAGTGACTGTTCACGCAGAGGGCGCGCACTAACCACGTCATTGCGCCCTCTGACCTGAACATCACAGTCAGAGGATGAGAAAGACAGAGCAGTGCGCGGCGGTGGAACGGGGACAGGTGAATATCGCATTGCTCCCCCCGTCCTCCCAGTCATACTCACCCCCTCCTGGCGCGGTCTCTGCACTTCTTGCTTCTCCGATGGTCTCCGGCGCCGGCAGCTCCTTCCAGTGTTCAGCGGTCACGTGGTACCGCTCATTAAAGTAATGAAAATGCGCTCTACGCCTATAGGAGTGGCGTGCATATTCATTACTTTAATGAGCGGTAGCATGTGACCGCTGAACACAGGAAGAGCTGCCGGCGCCGGAGACCATTGGAGAAGCAGGGAAGTGCAGAGACCGCACCAGGAAGGGGTGAGTATGATCTGACAGCCGCCGCCGCCGGCTCCTGCACTCCCCCTCCCCCGCTTACCCCCTGGGACAATGACTCGAGTATAAGCAGAGAGGGGCACTTTCAGCCTAAAAAAATGGGCTGAAAATCTCGGCTTATACTCGAATATATACGGTATATGAGTACAAAAACGTAGTGTGTTATATGGAGCCTACACCTTGAGACATTATGAACTTGTATGGCCAAAAAGGAGAAAGAACGAGATACGCAGGCACCTCGACGCGCGTTTCACCTCACGAGCTTTGTCATGGAATGTTTTCTTCTCATTATAGAGACCCCTGATAAAATTAGGAACTATTTACATCTGGTTTCTTATAATTATCTTTTAGTCTTACCTCTCCCTATCAAACTTTTTTTTTACTTTTGTAAGCAATAAATAAATTATATACATTTATAATTCTGGAGTGCCCTTCTTTCTTTAAATTTCCCATTGGGTGTACTTTAAAATTTTTGTCATGTGCCCTTTTGGAATAATTAGCTTTTGTTCTATATGGTGATAAATGTGTTGTATTTTTTGACTGACTAGCGTAAAGGGATCCATACACAGTAGATTAAAGACAGCAAACCAGCCGATGTCGGTAAGATTGGCTGACAATCCAGTATTATGCATTGGGGCCTTTGGACTATCCCCCAACAGATGACGAGATGAGCAGCTCTCTCTCACTTTCTCCCCATTGACAACAATTTTTCGGCTTGGCAAATGTACAGGAGAATCGCTTTTAGTAAATCTGCCCAGCTGGGTTTATATGCTGCAGTTACATCTACAAGGGAAAATAAATGAAATAATACACCAAGGTAAAGACAGTTCTGCAATAATTGACACAATAAGCATGAATTTGATAAAGGCCAGACACGGTCCAAGAAAGTAATCAAATTATCAACATAAAGAAATAGTAACTTTCATTTATTTTTAAAAAGTATAGAAAAAGAATCCAATTTTAATACTTGAAGGTTCACTACAAGAGCTTTTTCTAAAAGGAAGACACTTCACTTATCTAGCTCGCTGATGTTATCGTAAAGATGTTAATGTCACTACATTTTCCACTGTGTGTTCGCCAACCACAACATAGATCAATATAAATGTATGCAGCCTCCCCCCTTTTCCTCCACATTACTTCACACACATAATCTTTTTTTTTTTTTTATTTAAGGATTGGCCAGTGTAATTCTTAAATTCTTAAGAAACAGTTTCTGCAAACAGACATTTAATCATAACAAAAGAAGGAAATGACTTCTACAAACAGCACAAAGCTCTTCCCAGGGAACTTATTTGGCTATGAAATTAATCACTTATTTAAGATGATGAAAGTATTTCGTTTGCATCTCAATTTACATCCTGGTTTTCTTCTTCCCACCTCCAAAATTATGTCAGATCCCAGCATTGCAGTGTTCCCAGAGAGTCACCAGCGCCATAGAAAGCGTCTGGGACATATATCAAAGTGTGACCACAACTCTGCCAAGTTCAGCAAGTTTGGCCAGTTAGTAAAGGGCAGGAGCAGGTTTTAAAGATGGTCGATTTACTAAAAATGGGTATAGGTAAATATTCTGCAGAGAGATACAGTTTCTAGGAAGAATATTTTTTCCCAGTAAATGCAAAATAAAAAATAAAAAAAAAATTCCAAAACAAATTTTAAAATATTACAGATTGAGAGTCCTCAGTGGTTGATGCCACCTTTTCAGTTGGCCATTAAAAAGTAACAAATAGCAAGCTTTCGAGACTACTCACGTCTCTTCATCAAACATAGTTTAACGAATGAAGAGGCATAGAGATCTCGAAAGCGTGCTACTACCATCTTTTTAGTTAGCCATTAAAGAAGCTCTCCTTCCATCAAAGCTTTCATCCTCTTAATATATTGCAGTCATCATGTTATATAGCACTGTGTACTTACAATTGCTCTATTTCCCTTTCTACTCAGCTAATTATTCTCTTTGCTCTATGTAGAAACAGGAAGTCTCTTGTCACCGGCACGAGGCATCCCAATCTTGAACTCCTGACCCAGTTAATGCGCTCAACCAGATTGCAAGGGACTTTTGTAATGATGACTCATGTAGGAAAAACTGACCTCTTGTTTCTACATAGAGCTTAGAAGGATTCAGATAGTCAGTTTTTAATCATGTGATATCATAGACCTAATGGAAATGAGAAGAATTAACTAGGTAGAAAGGCAAAATGAGCAATTGTAAGTACACCGACTGCAGTATATTAAGAGGATAATATTTTGATGGGAGGAGTGCTACTTTACAGGTATCAACCACTGAGGAATCTCAATTTTTTATATTTTTCTATCAACTGGCTAACATAGGACAAACATATATTTATATTTTAACAAAACCAATCGATTATTTAGACTATAAAAAAAAACTGTGAGTAAAGTCTATACAGTTTCACATTATCCTAAACAGATTTTAATCAGACTTGCTAATATGACTACTGTAAGGACCTTTTTAAATTTTTGTTAAAAAGTCTGAAATGTCAATAGTGATGCCCATCTTGGAAATGTTTTTTTCATTGGTTCAAAGAGAATATTTGTTCTCTTTTATTCACCCATGTAGGATTAAATACATGAATCAGTCCCTATGGGCATGTAGGTACTCCGTGTGCACACGGGACATTCGGAGACCTTGTTTCTAGGGGATAGTATCATTATAATATATCGTGCAAGAGCATTCCACTATGACTGTGCAGACTTTTGCAAAATCCATGTGAATTGCTTAACATTCACAGAAGTACAGTGTGGGTACATAGATTTATAGATATCGTGTACAGATCTGTACATCTAAGTTTACACTCTATTTTGTCAAGTATGGAAAAACTCTAAGGGCTTGAATAATTATTGTACTTGTGCTTTTTTGTCTAGTTTTTGGTGTCCTTCGAATATTTTTCACTTGCACCTAATTCTTCTTGTGGCTTTTTTAAAGTCTATTTTTATGTGTTTTCCTGTTTTTTTTAATCATTGTTGTCATTGACCTTGGGGTCATCTCATCTTATTTTGGTGCAAATCTTGCACCATTCAGCAAACCATGTGTGCTGAAAAGTCTCAAAATGGGTTAAAGACAAAAATAAAGAGCATTTTCAAGCATCTTTATGAACCGCATGCGCTATTTTGATGAATTTGCAGAAAAAAAGTCAGAGACGATTGCAAGACAAAAAAAAAGTTACTTAAAAAAAATCGTAAATGTTAAAAACAGCCCAAATTCTTTTATTTCTTTTGAGCCTTTTTTATGTTTGTTCTAGTTATGTAATATGCTGTTTTTGCCTATCCCTATTTGGTGTGGAAGATTCATTTTTATTGGGACATTATATTTGGGGTTTTGTTGGAGTAACACTCGTAGTAAAGTACGTCATGGCAGGGCTGAGATTTTACAACAAAATGCAATTTTTTTCTTGTAACTGGTTTTGATCAGCAGGAAAAAAAAAAGGAAGAATTCATTATTACCACTTCATCTACGTGATCTGAGCAGGAAGATGTAAAATAAAGAAAAAAAAAAACATTTTTACTTAGGAAATCAAAACCACCACTCTTGTAAAGTTTTCTGTGGCTACTTTTAAGCAACCAAAGCAGATAAGAACAAATACAAATGGAGAAGGAGGCAGATACATTTACTCCAAATCGAGAAGCTCTGAGTTTACCCGAGGTAATGGTGTGGGAATCACAGCCCCAAGAAAGAGAAAGACCCAGCACAGAATCTTCTAAGAAGGATCTCAACTAAGCGCGCTGCAGTACATCAAATAAAAGCACGTAGTGACGTCAATGACACAATATTATTGTGCCTCTGTGGTTATTTTGAGAACTGGTTAGTACTGTAAGTCAGCTGGTACGCACCGCTCCCCAACGGCCTCTGTTATATGTATATAAAAAAATTAAAAAACTTAAATTCTACGGTAAAATCAACGAAACAGAGGAAAAAACAAATAAATCTAAATGTCAGTGTGTGTAATAAAGCTATATTTTCCTGGCCGGGCTCCAGCGCTATAACTCGCCAGATGAATGTGCTACAACAATCACTATTTTATATTACATTAGATAATCCCTTCAGGGCGTTCAGAATGCAGAAGTGTACAGGAAAAAAAAAAAAGGTTACGCCAGTCCTGTTATAGCAAGATGTTTACTTTACACACATTCCGATTGAAGATTTCTTAAAGACATTAACAAGTTTAAGATCTGAGGTATTTAATGTCTCTGCTGCTAAGTTCTGCAGATGTTCACAACTGTCTCTCTACAAGATCTGAAGGAATCAACTTGAATTATTACCACGAATCGTTCAAAAAGTAATTGCTCGTGGACACGGAATAATCACGCACAAACACACGAATAACATTTTATTTATTATTGCGGAGTTATGCACATTACTGAATTATAGTAATAAATAGAAAACATGCACATCCCAGCCATGTCATCAGAGCCACACTACTCGGGGTTCACAGACTGAAACCCCCATTATTGTGATGACTAGTGATGATCGAGAGTGCTCGCTACTTGAGTGACTTGGTTACGCACCGAGTATCGCGGGTGCTCGAGTGACATGCTCGAGTCCCCGCCCTGCATATTTTGCAGCTGTTAGGCAGCCAATAAACATATGGGGATTGCACCTTTATGGCAGGCAATCCCTGCATGTTTTTTGGCTGTCTAAGGCTAGTTTCACACTAGCGTTCGGCAGGGCTGCGTACTTCCTCTGCTAAGCCCCGCCCACTGCCGCACCTCTTCCGTTCAGCTCCGCCAACGTCTGCATGTGTCCTGCGTACCTATCTTTAACATTGGGTACGCAGGCTATGCGGATGTATGCAGAAGCGTCCGCATGCGTCCTTTTGACACTGTGCTGAATGCAACATGTTGCATTTTGTTGCGGTCGGCGCAGCGTCAAAACGACGCATGCGGACGCATCCGCATGGCCTGTGTCCCCAATGTTAAATATAGGTAGGCAGGACGCATGCAGACGTAGGCGGAGCTGAACAAAAGAGGTGCCGCAGTGGGCAGGGCCTAGCGGAGGAACTACGCAGCCCTGCGGAACGCTAGTGTGAAACTAGCTTAACACCACCAAACACACAGGACACAAAGGCAAAAATACATATTTTCAAATTCAAAATTAATATTTCAATGCATTAACAACATGTTATTCTGCTGGAATATTAAATAGCTCCTTCAATATGTTTACCATTATTTGCGATTTCAAAGGTTGATGCGCTTTGCAAAATTCTATTATAGTTAATACAATTAATTCAAATTATAGTTAATGAGAATTCCTATGTGTCCAGACTTTAGGGACACCCTGTATAAAAAGGTGGCTGTACACATGTGCACATTTCTCCAAAGAAGTCAATTCTTCATCCCTAGGGTAAAGCTAGGATAGTGGGTCAACCAAAGCAAGGGCCCCTGATGCAGCTTGAAAAAAACCATACAGGTCGAAACGTGCTTCTGTCATTATATGGAGGAATAAAGGACGTATATATGAAACTTCCAAAGGAGCGCGGTCTTCATTTGGTTTTGTGGATTTTACATCGAGTGGATCCCCCGGGTATATTTTGACTGTGACGCTCACTAGTATGCTTTGGCTTGACCCTTAAATGGAACCTGTCACTAGGTTTTTCCCATATAACATATGTCACCACCTTTCAGCCCCATCTGACAGGATTCTAAAATGCTGGCGTCACGGTCTCCGCCTTCAGACAAATCGAATAGGAAGAGGAAGTCCGGGCTGCAGCTGCTCTTTCACTTCCTCCACACGTTCAATTCGACAGGAGGCGGGGACAGTGACGCCGGCTCTGATTGGGTGCCGGTGTCACAACAACAGCACCGGAGCCCCAGGAGAGAAAGTGCCGACACAGCGGGAATGGCTCCAGCAGGGGAGGGGAGTATAAGCTTTATTATTTTGTGGGGGCCAAGCGAAGAGTATGAGAAGAAGTTGTCCAAGTTGTGGACAACTTCGTTAAGGGAGGATGCCTCTATCATATGATGCTTTTTTTTTGCTTCTGATCATTAGGTGTCTTCCACGAGGTTGTAGACACTTGGAGGCTCGATACGTACACTGGTGCGTGGGAGACCTGATACTAATAAAACTGAGGTGGAAATAAAGTATGTGCTTTTATGACCGTGGTCCACTGGATGTGCCCGCTTTACTATCTCACTGATGCAGTATATATTCACTTGTCTTATAAATTGATATCTTGAATTTCTGCTCAGGGAGAAAATGCTTTGATATTTTTGATCTAACTAAGATGCTCAGGGAAGAAAGAATAAACATGCACGGTATCGTAAAGCTTCATAGATTTTCTCAAGTTTTAGTCTGCTGAATATTCTTCACTATGTAATGAATGCACAATGGGGAAGTGAAGTTATTACATTGATAGGAAGGCAAATGACTCTACATTAACTGACAGCATTTACAGATAAGTGATTGAAGACAAAAGGAAATGTCCAAGGTTTCATGGGTCATGTTGGAAATATTGAATGCAAAGGAGCATGCCACTATAGAAATCCTACCAAATATTAAAGGATGGAACTGTGAAGAGGACAGTTAGCAGTAATTAAAGGGTAGTCAGTGTAAAGCACCGATAGCTTATAAAAAATAGTAATTATTACTACTATACATTAATATCCTTAAAGAAGCCCTCCTCCTCCTCCCATCAAAGTTTTTATCCTCTTAATATATTGCAGTCATCATATTATATAGCACTGTGTACTTAAAATTGCTCATTTTGCCCTTCTACACAGATAATTCTTCTCTTTTCCATTCGGTCTATGACATCACGTCATTAAAACTGACTAGTCGAATCCTTCTGAGTTCTATGTAGCAACAGGTCAATTGTCTCTGCAAAAGCCAATGGCGGGGGGGAGGAGTGGGTCTGAAGCTGAAGAGGGAAATTATAAAAGCAGGGACAGGAGACTTCCTGTTTCTACAGCCCACTCGTCAAATCCTGACCCAGTTAATGCGATCCTCCCCATTGCCAGGGACTTTTGCAGTGATGACTCATGTAGGGAAAATTGACCTCCTGTTTCTACATAGAGCTTAGAAGGATTCAGCTAGTCAGTTTTTAATCACGTGATGTCATAGACCTAATAGAAAAGAGAAGAATGAGCTGGGTAGAAAGGCAAAATGAGGAATTGTAAGTACACAGTGCGGTATAATATAATAACGGCAGTGCATTAATAGGATAAAAACATTGATGGGAGGAATGCTTCTTTAAACACCATTGATTGCAACAATATGTGGCTATAAAACTACTGTAACTTGTCATCCAGTTTTTCTAAGTGAGCTGTTCCTCTTTATCATCAACCTGCCAGGACTGTAGGTGCTAAAACTTCCTTTCCCTCATTTCCTCGGAATACACTGGGCATGTCCATATAATTCTCCAATGGTATGCCTGTCTAAAAGCATGCCGCTCTGTTATGACTGTACGCGGTGCACAGTAAATGCTAAAAGGGGCACAGCCCCTACATTCTAATGTAATGAATCCCAGGGGTCAAATGTTCACTTATTACCAAGCTCAACCTCATTCCCAGCAATATATCAGAATTTTCTATAAAAGAAAAACTCCTTTCATTGCACTACTTAATAAAAGAGTGATTACTGAAATCCAAATTCAGTTTTGACAGGATCACCCTGGCTGACCTTTCAATTCCCTTTGCTTTGCACTGCAGTTCTGCTTTCTCAAATTGCATAAACTCGAGCCCCGCAGGAACTGAATTAATCAACCATTTCCATTACAGATTAATAAATCACAAAGGTACCAATGAGATATGAGGATATAACCAGGTAAAGGTCATGGTAAATCCACTTCACTAAAGAGACCCTCTGTAGAAGTGCCCCACAGTGTAGGACCTATACTATAGGAATGTATGTAAGTCCTGAAAATGACAGGTGTGTAATACAATATGGATACAATATAAAATAAGACGGCCATACGCTAGGGGGCCGATTCATTAGACTGGTGTAGCGCCTAGTGTACACACGGAGTACAAGGTGCAGCATTCATTGAGGTGCTTTTTCTGGTGTAAGACCTTTGATGAATTGGCCTCCAGATTAACGGCAGATCTTGCTGACCAACTAATATGACATGAGGACCTCCAGATTCATTAGATTAGCGATGAGTGAGCGTGCTCCGATAAGGTGTTATCTGAGCATGCTCGGGTGCTAACCGAGTGTCTTCGGCGTGCTCGAATAATATTTTCTAGTCCCCGCAGCTGCATGTCTCGCGGCTGTTAGACAGCCACAATATATGCAGGAATTGCTTATTTGAACACCTGGACTCGAACATATTTTTCGAGCACGATGAAGACACTCGGTTAGCACCCGAGCATGCTCAGATAACACCTTATCAGAGCACGTTCGCTCATCACTAATAAGGAGGTCCGAAATACAAATTAAGCTTCATCCTAAATGCATATATATTTAATGATGTTATCTATTTTCTAATATACTTTCATTAAAGATTCCCTATCATTCCCTAACTACACTGCTTTTCTTTTTTTAAACAATTTTTACAATTTCCTTTTTCATGATGCTTCATTTGAGAATCCCAATGCATTATGGGATACTCAAACGAAAGGTCATTAGGGAGCAGAGGTAGCCCCTGCCCCCTTCCTTAAACAAAGAGTGAGTCATTGGTGGCCTTCGTTTAAAGGGCTGGGCTAGTCCCTTCTCTGTCACTGTGCGATGTGCGCAATGACAGTCCACTCTCTCACCGGCTAAATCAGTAGGAACAAGACATCAATCGAGCGCACTGTCAGTATGTGTTGTGCACAGACCAGCACAGCCTCCGCAAGTGACATTACTTGCAGAGGCGGTGCTGGTTTCTGCAAGTTGGGTATTCAACTCACAACATGCACTGACAGTGTGCTTGATGGCCTGCTCATTTCTACTGGTGTAAGCTGGTGAGAGAGCGCACTGTCACTGTGCACATCATGCAGTAACAGAGCAGAGACTAGTAGTCCAGCCCATGTGTCATCAAAATTGAAATTGTAAAAAAAAAAAAAGTAGATAGTGTAGTTAGGGAAGGATAGAGTATTTTTAATTAAAGTTTATTAAAAGCTAGCTTAGATGATGGCATTAAATAGATAGGCAATTAGGATGAAAATTCATTCGTATTTCGGACTAGCCCTTTAACTTCGTCTTGCCCTTATAAACAATATTGCATAAAAATGATAAGGCTAGGTAAGTGAATTTATTGAATACGCTGATGCTGGCTTACTTGACTCCAATGTAGAACAAAAGAAAATACGGTAATTGAATAGTGTGTAACATAATTCACAAAACCCCAAGCTATTCTTTGTATGTAAAGTCCGATTTATCAAGATTATGTGGCGTTATTGTGTAATGCAGTGACCCAGCTTGACAAAGTCATATGAAGGATCCGTGTAATACGTGCCGCTGCAGGATGGCTTCATTCAAGAAATCCACAAGATATTTAGACCGTACACACAGTTGTCACACTTGAAACAAGTCTATTCATTAAAATAATGCTGAATGACTCAAATGGTTTCTTACAGGAGAACTTCTGGAGTAAACAGACAGATAAAGAGCACCAGGCATGATAGGACATGTGTCAAGCAAATGCTATTTAATTATACCTTGCCTTATCACTAGAAGGTAATCGTTCTCGCACAGCATGCCCCATTTCCAAATCACCACAGTAACTTATAATCTGCAGACTTAACATGTTGGAACTTTTACTTCTCAGTGTTATAAAAGCTCAATATTTAGGTCAACAAAAAAATTGTCCTGGCTGATTTTACAAATATAATGTCTTTTTTTTTTTTCTGAGAACTTGCACAACCTACGGTACTCGCAGAAAACAAAGCCAAAATTGAGTGCAGAGACTCTCTCATAAGATAATTGCCCTCTGTGAACATCAACCAATGGCTGCAACAAGCAATCATATATGATAAAATAAATGCCCCATAGGTTATATGCACACATATCTGATACACAGCGGATTTTGTGTCCAGATTTTCGCACAGAAAACAGATTACTCTATAACTGCTGAAATATAACTGCCTTGTGTCTCGTTGCTGCGCTCAGTCTTGCCATGATGTACATAACCTGTGACATGAAACTATCTTCCACAACCTCACCTTCCTGGAAGAGTTTGGCTGTACGTCACCCAGCTTTAAGCCTCCAGCACATCTGTTTCGGTCTCAGTTATTGACCTATATATTAAATTGATGATTATCATCACCTGTTTGGTAGAACAGGTTACTTATACTCCCGACTATAATTGTCCAAAATCCACAACTTTGAGGAAGTTTTCCTTTATTGATTTTTTACAGATTTCTCTTTTGTTTACTTATTTTTTATTTTGTTAATTGTTAAAAAAAAAAAAAAGAGTATTAACATTTCTATTTTTGAAAGCATTTATACATTGCAGTTTTGCAACACTTTCCGGAAACCTTTGCACAGTACAGTAGCTTTGTAGGAAATAGGGCCTGCATTAACATCACATCTTTAGTGCTCTAATCACTGCCACAGTTTTTGCAGAAAGTGAAATGTAATCAAATATGTTAATTATGGTACTCAGTGCACCCTTCTTGCGGCCAAGAGGCTCAGTGCACCGCTCCGTCCATTGGTTTTACTTGCTCCAACTCCCTCACTGGTGATTGGCAGCACTGGATCGCTAGGCGCGAGCATTGTCTTAAGAGAACGTTCATTTTTTCCTCCCCTTCTTCCAAGAATCATAACTTTTCTATTGTTTTTCAACATAGCCATATGAGAGCTTGGTTTTTGCAAAATGAGTTGTAATTTTGAATGAGACACCATTCATGTTACCGTCTGATGTAGTGAAAAACGAAAAAATAAATTATAAAAAAAAAAGCAAATTCTGCAACTTTTTTTTTTTTTGAGAGGTTTCGTTTTTAGTGCATTCATCGTGCTGTAAAAATGTCCTTGTAGTATGATTCCACAGAACAGTACGATTATGTTGATACCAAACGTACAGTACACAGACTTTTTTTTTTTATTTAAGTGGTGAAAAAAAAATCTAAAGTTTGCAAAAGAAAAGAAATTTGGTTTGTGTCATCATAAAAAAGATTTATTTTCCCATTCATAGGTCTTGTGTTTTGCAGCTGGTATTAACAGTTTTATTGATACCAATTTGGGATACATACAACATTATGATCACTTTTTATTGTATTTTTTTTATTGAGTTCTGGTGACCAAAAAATGCAGTGAGTTTTCTTTTTTCCTTTTATGGCACCTACTGTATGGGATAATTAGTTTTATATTTTGATAGACTGGGCTTTTATGGATGCTGCCATACTAAATATATTTAGTGGTTGATTCAAATTTTTTTTTTTCTCTTTATTCTTTATTTTTAAAGTCTATTTGAGGGACTAGAATCTATGGTCACTTGATTACTTTAAATATACACTGCAATACATCGGTATTGTATTATATCGTTAGAATAACAGTCTCTTAGGAAGCTCAACCTGTGTCTGAGAATCACAGGAGTACCAAGATGGAAGACGGGGACCTTCAGAAAGTCATGGTAAACCATCGGTGCCCCGCAATTGCGTTGTGGGGGGCAATGTGAGCCAGTGTGCAAGAGCACCTGCAATTGCATATTTCAAATGCTGCTCTTAGTAATTGACAGCAGCATATAAATGGCTAACAGCAGCAATCAATGGTCAACTCTGGTCGCTACTGATAGACATTAATGTCGGCCATGTACTATAGATGGCATCGGAAAAATGTGAAGCCCTCTCCACATCTGGTTACCCTCGCAATCACTTACAAATACGCAATATTGCGTTAAGGAGCACAAAATGAATGTTTAAACAAAGCACATGCACTCAGTACACCCTTGGTGTGGGCAAGTAGTTCAGTGCACCTTCTCACCTACTTGTTTTTCATCGAACTCTACCCTTTTATGGACCCTTTAATGCCAGACCTGTCAGTCAAGGAAGAGGAGAGCGGAGATAGATGGAAAACAAGCAGGTGGGAAGGTACGCTGAACTGTTTGGCCACAACAAGGGTCCACAAAGCACTTATGTGTGGTTTGAACAGTCATTTCGTGCTGAAAGAGTCCTTTAAAGTATCAATACGTATGGAAGGAAAGCAATGACGATAAAAAAACAATGAATAGTTATATGCACTCAACAATAATTCTCCCTTAAAAACATAAGCGATACTTATCCTAAAAATGATTATTCCAAATGCTTGACTTTCTCTTCAGGAAGGTTCCACAAAATCCTGATAATACTCTAACATTTCTATTATTACATTATTCTGCCCCCGGCTATAGCACAACAGAAGATTTAATCTGATGAATAGGTAATGAATCCTAGCAAACACAAAGAAAAAACGTGATCATACATGTGACAGTTTTCATTAGGACTTTCTGTATTATTCTGATTCACCTATAGCATTTAGAAATACTTATTGTGTAACTAGTATTTCAATTTTTAACCAAAGGGCATTTCAACATTCCAAGGCTTTGTATGTAAGCATGAATTTTAAATGAACCCATGAGATCAGCAGCTATTTTTTTCTATGGCTATAATGTAGAGAGAAACTCATTTGCAATTGATTTAACATTGCGATGGTAAAATAAAAAAAAAAAAGAAAAAGGCAAATCTCCAGCTGCTAACATTTTTTTCGTTAAGAATGTGAATTGTATTTAGAGAGTGAACAGATAAAATGATGCTTCAATGTACGTTACTAATATTTTATGGTTGAAATGAGACAGAATGGATCACGTAACTATTAACATTTTGTTAACGTAAGAGTAAAACTAAAGTCAAAATTTACATTTACAACAAAAAATAAATATTTCACAGGTAAAGCAATCTGCAAGTAAAGGAGATTTCTAGAAGTATTAAACATGCTTTACATCATAGCAGTCCGAAAAGCGCTGGATCTAACCACTAAGTGTCCTTATGCTCTAATAATAATGGCCCCCAAAAGTTAAGTCCTTAAAGAGGTTGTCCGAGACTTTAAACATTTATGGCCTATCCTTAGGATAGGTTATCAATGTCTGATCTGTGGAGGCACCAACGAAGATCAGCAGCTCCGGGTGGCAGCGACAGCTGTAATTGCTCAGTTACAGAGCTACACAGCACAGCTCCATCAACTGTATTCAGGTTCCATACATAGACCATGTCCTGTGGACATGGAATCCATATGGGTCCTTATTGAAGATTTGTAGACACTATAGATCAGTGTTTCCCAAACTCCGGTCTTCATGGACCCCACGTCATGTTTTCAGGATTTCCTTTGTATTGAGCAGGTGGTGGAAGTATCATCAAGGCATCAGGAATTCTCTCACCTGGGCAACACTATGAAAATCCTGAAAGCATGACCCGTGAGGACTGGAGTTTGGGAAACACTGCTATAGACTATATTATTATTATTATTATTATTATTATAGTGCCATGTAATCCATGGCGCTTTACATGTGAGGTGGGGTATACATAATAAATACAAGTACTGTAATCTTAGACAATACAAGTTACGACTGGTACAGTAGGAGAGAGTTCCCTGCCCGCGAGGGCTCACAATCTACAAGGGATGGGTGAGGATACAGTAGGTGAGGGTAGAGCTGGTCGTGCAGCGGTTTGGTGGATCTGTGGTTACTGCAGGTTGTAGGCTTGTCGGAAGAGGTAGGTCTTCAGGTTCTTTTTGAAGGTTTCCATGGTAGTTTCCATGGAGTCTGATATGTTGTGGTAGAGAGTTCCAGAGTAGGGGGGATGCGCAGGAGAAATCTTGTATGCGATTGTGGGAAGAGGAGATAAGAGGGGAGTAGAGAAGGAGATCTTGTGAGGATCGGAGGTTGCTTGCAGGTAGGTACCGGGAGACGAGGTCACAGATGTATGGAGGACACAGGTTGTGGATGGCTTTGTATGTCATGATTAGGGTTTTGAACTGGAGTCTTTGTGTAATGGGGAGCCAGTGCAGGGATTGACAGAGGGGAGAGGCCGGGGAATAGCGGGGGGACAGGTGGATTAGTCAGACAGCAGAGTTTAGAATAGATTGGAGGGGTGCAAGAGTGTTAGAGGGGAGGCCACAGAGCAGGAGGTTGCAGTAGTCGAGGCGGGAGATGATGAGGGCATGGACTAGGGTTTTTGCAGATTCTTGGCTGAGGAATGTACGGATACGTGAGATATTTTTGAGTTGAAGTCAGCAGGAGGTGGAGAGGGCTTGGATATGTGGTTTTAAAGAGAGATCAGTACTATAGAGCTTTCTGCCTCATAAGAAGAGGCCATCTCACCCAATTCTCCCATACACAGGAGCACCCGCTGCCGAGCGCTCCCGTTTTCTCTAAGAGAAAGAACAAAGGGATCCGCACTCCAAAATCAGAAATGCCATGCAGGGCCGGCGTCAGCACCCAGCATACCAGGGCAAGTGCCAGGGCCCTTAACAGGCGGGGGGTCCACTCGCCGTCGGGCACCCCGGCGCCCGTTAGCGGAGGAGAGCGGTGTCAGCGCTGCCACTGGGCCCCCCGCTTGCTCAGGGCCCCGGAAGCAGCTGGCACAATACTTACCTCTCCCCGTGCCTCCGCTGCCGCAGCTCCGGGCTCCAGGGAGCGCCTGTGCTTCCTCTCGCAGCAGCGCCGCTGAATGACGTCATCATTCAGCGGCCGGCTGTGGCAGAGAGTGCGCGGACGCTGGACAGGTGAGATGTGATTTGTCTGTGTGTGTGTGTCTGTGTGTATCAGTGTGTGTATGTAGTGCGGTGCTTTGTGTGTGTGTGTGTATGTGAGAGAGTGCTTGTGTGCTGCGGTGCTGTCTGTGTGATGGTGGTGGGGGGAGGGCAGTGATGATGATGATGGGGAGGCAATGATGATGATGAGGAGGCAATGATGATGATGGGCAGGCATTGATGATGATGGGGAGGCAATGATAATGATGGGGAGGCGATGATGATGATGGGGAGGCATTGATGATAATGGGGAGGCAATGATGATGATGAGGAGGAAATGTTGGTGATGGGGAGTCAATGATGATGATGGGGAGACGATGATGATGGGCAGGCATTGATGATAATGGGGAGGCAATGATGATGATGAGGAGGCAATGATGATGATGGGGAGGCAATGATGATGATGAGGAGGCAATGAGGATGATGGGAAGGCATTGATGATGATGGGGAAGCAATGATGATGATGGGGAGGCGATGATGATGATAGGCAGGCATTGATGATAATGGGGAGGCAATGATAATGATGGGGAAGCAATGATGATGAGGAGGAGACAATGATGTTGATGGGCAGGCATTGATGATGATGGGGAGCCCATGATGATGATGGGGAGGCAATGATGATGATGAGAAGGCAATGATGATGATGGTGAGAAAATGATGATGATGGGAAGGCAATGATGATGATGAGGAGGCAATGAGGATGATGGGGAGGCAATGATGATGATAATGGGGAGTCTTTCCACAGCGCCCTTTCCTGAGCCATAACAGTGCAGAGCGCAGCACAGTACAGAGGAGAGCTCCATATTTTGTATGGAGCATTATATTGGGACCAGTATCCTGTATGGAGCATTATATGGGGACCAGTATCCTGTATGGAGCATTATATTGGGTCCAGTATTCTGTATGGAGCATTATATGGGTGATGGGGGGGTGACATCCAGCATGGGGTATTATATGGGTGATGAGGGGGAGACTATGTGGTGCCCATAATATTGTATGGAGGACTGTACTGTCCAGTCTGTACTGTGCGCTGCGAGGATTTGGCGGCTTTTGAGCTATTGTACAATTTACAATAGATATCACTCATGTAATGGAAGAAGCGAAGTATTTGGCATTGTACTGTACCTATATTTCTCTGCCGTATCTGTGCATCATGAATCGTGGTCTGTGTTAAAGGGGCCCACTGAGGCTCTTTCGCCCGGGGCCCATAAAAACCTGGAGCCGGCCCTGATGTTAGTCCCAGGAGTATGGGGCCCTTTAGGCAGCGCATCACATGTCTACATCCAAAATGTAACTTAGAGTATAAGAACCTTAAACAAGTTTATATTACTCATTAAAAAAGCTATATAACTAGGAAACGACATAATTATTATTACTGGAATGTTCCCTCAGCTTAATTAGGCATTTTGTAATTCCTAGCTGTAGCCCAGCCAAAACGAAGGCTGCAAATTATTATCAGAAAGCTTCTGAGCTAAAATAGATGAGCTTTCAATAGAAACATTATATTTAAGAACAGCTAAATATGTCACTTAACATTGTTCCATAAGGTAGATTCTTCGCTTTATTAATCCCATACTGGCTAATGCTAGTTTTATAGGGTGGCCACTAAAAACCGCTTCCTTCCCTTGTGTGGATTGTACAGGATAACACTTTTCGGGCCTCAGTCATCACTTAGAATAAAACTATATTTTTTGCCCTCAACAACCAAATTGGGCTCAGTTTTTATTTTACTACAACTATGTAAGAAATGACTGACTCCCAATATATCTTACCTTGAGGATAATAGAAGGAGATGGATGGCTTTCCTGTGCTGCTGTTAATATCCCACAAAGGATAATGGAGACTCAATAAAATAAAATCAATAAAATAAAAACATTTGTTTATTCTTTGTGGTTTGGATCTACGTTTCGAGGTACTCAAACTTCATCCTCAGGAAATAATCACATTCTAAATATGGTTGTTTCCTCAGGACAAAATTGTAGTACCTCGAAACGCGTAGATCCAAACGACAAAGAATAAACAAATGTTTTTATTTTATTGATTCTCCCTTATCCTTTGTGGGCTATTGAGCGAAGGAAAGCCATCCATCTCCTGCCACTATCCTCATGGTCTATCAGCCATGGTTTGTAGCACCTGTTCAAGCATATTCCTTGCTGCAATTGCAACAAAACAAGGTGCGCTTACACCACCTGTTTACTCACCTTTTTGCGCTATTGCTCCCTAGTTTCTTCACAATATATCTTTCCTGGGATTCTTGTGGGGGCAGTAGTATTGTGGTAGTAGACTGATAAGACATTAGCATCACAATTGCACTACCAACACACTCCCTCATTCACAGAAACACAGGACTGTTCTGCTGGACAGTTTCAGGACCTTCCCAATCTAGCAAAATACAGAATACACGGATGGGTGCAAAAGTGGTGTAACATAGGATTCGTGGCCGATACTCATATTCAATATTCTGTGCTGGAAATGTGAACAAGCCAGGTTCAGTTAAGTGATCAAAGATGTGATGCCCCGGATGAGGCCTTAGCGAAACACATGTTGGGTGTGTTTTCCCTAAGGATGGGTATATTTATTACCTCTATGATCACTGCAATTTGGTGTTTATTAACTATTTAATATGGTTATGTCTTTACCCTTTAGCTGCTGAGTTAGCTTTATCTCATTAGTATTCCTTTCGGGCGGTCTTGCACCCCTACATAGTTTATCACCATCTCACATTTTTTCAAAACCTTTTCATACCCACTATTTCCAATATGCACTCTACATGGATTGGCTCACTGCCTGTCACCTATTGCCGCTCCTACTGAGTTCTGCCTAAATCGGTATCTCTACACTTTACATTTTAGCCAACATTATTACGGCCATCCTTACTCGTATATGTATTTATCTATATATTGATATATTTGTTTCATGTCAGCTTTGCCTGATATCTTTCTAGCAATGTACTTGTTTTTTTGGCTTTTAAATTGTATATTCAATAAAGGATATGTTTTTACTTGAATTTTTTTGTCTGGCCTTTATCACTTTTTCGGTTCAATATGATCACAAATGTGAGTATAATTATTTTCTGCAAAAACCCTATACCCAATATCACCAACTACCAGCGTTATCAGAATGCATCCTGATTCTTCATATCAGAAAAATACCGTACCAGCTGCCATCTCATTATATAACGTCTACATGATCGATGCAAGGAAAGCCATTTTCAAGCAAAAGTCACGTATAGGCAGTCTGCATTGGCTTTCTCAAGATTTCCTTTCTATATTTCTTGTGAACCTTCATTAATTTGAGCAGAAGTTATTGGTAACTTTACTCCCCTTCAGCCAAGTGACTTTGCATGTGAAATGCTATCAGAAAGGAACAATCAGTTCAGTAAAATGATGGGTAAAGATTAATTGTTTTTGACATACAGTATTTCATTTAAATATTCAAAACAATAATCTTAGATTCAAACAGAAATGAAAGAGTTCTTGCTTGATTTCTAAAACAAGTCTCTAGAGACTCCATGGTGCAGTATAGTAAGAGGCAAAAGGGTTTTACAGAAATAAGACAAATAAATACAACAAGATCCGACCATGCGATCATTTTTATCCCGCCAATAAACTATTGTATTCACTGGGCTGCTACTATTGGGGTCCGTATTCTCAGAATGCAGTGTTCACAGTAAAGGACATGTGATAGACTTCTGTTGTGAATTGGTTTGGGATGAGTTCGGAGCAGAGGCTCCCTCTGGTGGTTGCAGACGGTACTGATGAGGATTGTGACTGGGTATCAGGTGCTACGGATTGGTCCTATATAAGGGAGTCATTTCCCCATCAGGGTTGCCGGTGATCAATTGTTCTGGTCTGAATCCTTCTTTCCAGTTTCCCTTGTAGCCTGCTGTGTCGTGTCTGCATCTCCTGCTTTCAGATAAGACATTTTCTTATTTTGTGTTTTTGCTATATTTTTGTATTTTGTCCTGCTTTTCTGTGGGGACCTTCTGGTCCCTTCTGGGGGCTTTTGCCCTCTCAGTTTTGTACAGCCACTGATGTATGTACTTTTGCTTTTTCCAGTTTAATTTCAGTGGCTGCTGTTTTCTTTTTGCTGCACCAAGAGAGCTAATTTAGGTGGTAGAGGTCGTGTGATCTCAGGTGCTTTTGAAATTAGTATTGTTGGTTTATTTTCAGGGTTTTTGGAGATTGCAGTAAGTACCCTTCCTATCCTTTTCTATTTAGATAGTTTGGGCCCCAGCGTTTGCTCATTCTATTTTCTTACTGTGTTTGTGTTTCCTCTTGTCTAACCGCCATTACATGTTTGGGGGCTTCCTATTATCTTTGGGGTTCTGCTCCGGGGCAGATAGCTTTCCTATTTCTATCTGCAGGTGTAGATAGTTTCTCAGGCTGTGACGAGGCGTCTAGGACCATCGTAGGAACGCTCCACGGCTGCCTCTAGTTGCGGTGGTTAGTCAGGGTACTGCAATCTCATAGTTTCCAACTTCTCTGGTGTATTGCCTTTTTTCCTGCACTCCTCAGTTACCGTAACATAACAGACTTCTCTCCTCTCTCACCTGACCAGCTCTTCACTGCCAGAGTATAATGGGAACCACTGGCGGACACAGACATAGGGGGTCCCTGTGCAAGAACAATATATGGGTCCAATAACTCGTTATAATGCACAATATCTCCTATTTAGAGGTGGCTATGGCCCCCTAACCTCTTGGGCCCACTGCGGCTGCCCAGGTTGCACCACTGATCTGTCCGCACCATGTACTGCTAAACTGAAGGCGCCTGTACAACTTTGCTAATGACATCCCATATGACAAACAACCCCCTGTCCGTGTGGTCAATATATGGGATGTCGCCATAGCGAGAGCAAAACCTTATGTGAACTGTGAAACAAGGGCCCTTTTGTTAAATTAAAGGTGAATTTACACCACACAATGATCAGAAACGAGAGTTCCTACAAATACTCTGTTCAAGAGAATTGTGTATCATTCAACAAATCCGAAAAATGCTCGTTTGTTGGGTGAAATGATCTTCTGTTTTTCTCATTAGCACATCGTCCTGTGTAAACCAGACCTGTGCTGCCGAGAACAACGCCAGCCTATGTGCACTGAGCCATCTTTATAGGTCGCTCAGTGCACATCTGTAGCACGGTTTTCTCTTGTAACCAGGCTATTAAATGTCCGCCGATTAAAAAATAAGTAACTGATCAGTGGTCGTTTAGTGCCGCCTATCAGCTAATGTAAACGGACCATAAATGTGTTACAAATTTGAGTTTTCAGACACGTTAGGATCACTAGCAATTAAATAACTGAACTTGTAAAACTACAATAGAGCCTAATGGAGAAAGGTGCTCTTGCCCAATGGAATCAGAGATACAAAAAGGCCTAAATTTCTACATGAAAGGCAACGTTCAACAGCAACCTAAAAATGTGTTGACTATATATAAAAGAAACCACATATACATTACCTAT
>VIAB01000193.1:331428-364037 GCA_009801035.1 Oophaga pumilio
TTTTTTTTTTTTTTCAGCTAATGACTGACCTAAAGAGTAACAGCAGTTTTAATGCCTATTTCATAAATCAATAGTACACGTGAAAATAATTAATTTACAATATATCTGATCAGAGAAATCTGCTTCTTTCTCTGCCAGAACTAATCATTCATTCTCAAAATTCCCAATCTACAGGTAAAATTCGTATTCGGTGAAGACAGATTTTCACATTAGTTGCTTCTGATGAAATTCTATGGAGGCGAGTGGAAGAGCTCCTACTTTCCCCTACCCCTTCATATCTACATACAATCTTATAAATAGCAGTAAAAACATAGTCATTAGATAAAATGATAATTTTTTATTTTATAATGATAAAAAGCAGCAGAGAAATTGCGCTATTTCCGCAATGTGTGAACGTAGTCTAAGGCTATGTGCACACTTTGCGGAATGTTTGCAGAAATTTCCTGAGGAAAACCGGACATTTTCCCAGAAAATCCTCATGCGTTTTTATCGCGTCTTTGGTGCGTTTTTTTGCGCGTTTTTACCGCAAATTTTTCCTGAACATTCTAGGTCAATAATATGGCAGGAAATACGCAGATTTACCGCGAAATTAATGAACATGATGCGTTTTTTTCTGCGATGCGTTTTTTTGGCGGAAAAAAACGCACCATGTGCACAAAAATTGCAGAATTCATTGTAATGGCTCATACTCACATGCGTGGAAATCGTCCGACGCTCGCATGTGAAATCTGAGCTCTGGCGCCGGCACTCGGGAGTGGAGAACGCGGCTGCATGTAGCGCGCTCCACTCCCGAGTGCCGGTGCCAGAGCTGGGATTTCACATGCGAGCGTTGGACGTTTTCGTCGCCAGTGAGTATGTACCCTAAATAATAGGATGCTTAATTCATGCGCTTTTTAAGCGTTTTTGCCGCGAAAAAACGCAAAAAAAAAAACACGAAAAATCAGCAACGTGTACACATAGCCTAAGGGGGTGGAAAGTATTCAGCTATTTATTAATGTTCCTATAAACTCATGGGATGCACAGATTTTAATTATTTTCTTTAACCACAACTATATATTCATAATCGGAAAACATTACATTTCTTAAGTTTAGATTCAACAAGTTCTAAGAAACTTTTCACCATTGTCTTTTTTTGATTTTGTGTACTTTTCCATGAAGCGAAATACCTAATGCCTAATACATAAATATGATGACTGCAGCATGTTCGCCTTTCAGGGTAAAGTAAAAATGTTTCACATAATATACAAAAGCCTAAAAGGCATTATGCCAAAATCAGTACACGCATAAATCAGCTTCATTTCCATTTCATTTTTTTTTTGTGCCTGACAACAAACTAATAAGAAGCAAACAGAACAGCGAAGACGCCACGCTGTCAATATATTCATATATCACAGTGAAACGCTCACTCTGGTGACTTAATGGACTGTACTAAAACTTTAGTACCATCTAAACCTCCCATCCAAAGATGTGCTTAATACACTCCATGGCTATTATAAGACGCAAAATATGAATGCGCTTGTAATTGTGGTGTCACTCAGGTCATTGAAAAGATTTTTTTTCTTTAATTTTATCAGCCGTATTTCCAACATTAAAAACATTCCTCACCTAAACTTCTACATATTGTCCTACTGAAAGACTGTGAGTCTGTATTATAGCGGCTCCCATGAAAAAAACCCAAAAGTAAATGTGCATCAAATGATCAAATCTAATTTTTATTGAATATGATTAAAAGGGACTAAGAACAATAAAAGACACACACCACACATAAAGGACTGCACGCTAGGCCAACCCTGTAAATATAATTCCTGACCTGTATTCCTGCCTATTAGCGGAGGTTGGCACCCTATAAATATATCCACGCAAATGGCGCCCCCTCTCCTAAGCGGCTGTCCCTTTTTGCACTGGAAAGCCCTATATAAGTGATAATATCAGGGAAACAAAAACGGTCAACAATAGATGATTGACAGTCTAGACACCATATTAACCAGGGCTGAAGAAACAAGGCTCATGCAACAAGAGAAAGTTGCCCTCAGAATCAAGGCAACCTAGATGCAGTCCAATGATAAAGAGATAAAAAACAGAAACATAGATAAATGATTGAACCCCTAAGTTTAACCTAAACTGTCTCCAGTAGAGTAGAAGGAACAAGGTGAAGAGAAAGACCCGATGGCTTGATGCAAGCAAGAAGATGGCGGAGAAGACCCTGGTGGACCTATCTAGGCTTGCACAAGATCGATCTTCCTACAGAGCGTTCATCCATCAAGTCATCACGGCCCAAGATCGAGCTGAGGGCCGCTAAATGATCAGCCTACAGAAATACCAAGTAACATAATTTTCCTTTTTATAAAAATTTGTTTTCTGATCCTACATTGATCCCTTTAAATCCGTCATATTACGTTCACCCCAGGGTAAAACATTATATTAAACAGATAAACAAATAATAGACTGTTAATAACGACTTGCTGATAGAATTTGATGACGGCCTCCAGAATCGTGAGTCGCTCTGAACCTCACAATACGACTTTAAACATTATTAAGTCTAGACAAGATGATTCTGAGAATGATCAGACACAGAGAAAAAAGGGGGGGAAAAAAAATGAAACCATCGCTTGGGGGATTTAAAATATCATTGTTTTGTAATAAAGTCTGAGCTGCGCATTCAGTGTGGAATTATTGCCCAAGTCTTAACTGCAATCGCTTTAGTAAGACATTTATAGACTATGCTCCAACAGGAAATGTTCAGCCTACCCGTCACTGGTATTATTGTTAAAGCATGAAGCATAACAAATGATAAAACTCACTTTAAAACTCCTTTTTTGGAAAGGAAAAAAAAAGCAGCCTAAGTGGGGAAATGTGCTTTTTTTTCCTTGGCTATTTAGTCACACGAGTTATGTTTTAATATATTGGACTGCTATTCACATTTCACAATGTTTGGCAACGCTTCTGAGGATCGTGGCATTCCTATAAATATGTATAAAGAGGGAGAGAAATCAATCGACTCCATTATGATAGAGCTGTGGCCCTTCCGTGCTATAAGGGCACGTTGTGAAATCGGATTGAGCACAAAAAGTCATTTCTTGTTGGTGGTAAACAAACATCAAGTGCAAAGCTTGTTTTCCTTCTACCCAGAAGGGTGTGAAAAGTTAAATTTGCTCTAAGACATGCTTACGCAATCCTATTTTATGAGTTTATTAACTTGTATATTAAGATTTATTACATGTGCTTACTAAGTGAGATTAGCTGCGCCTTAAATAAAAAAAAACCCTTACGAAACAATTAGGAACGTTTCTCTCTTTGCCACTCTAATTTGAAGGATCTGATTAACATTGCTGACAACCTAAGTTTTTATCTCTGGCAACTTATCCAAAAATCAAGGACAGCCTCCGTGTATTGTAGGCAAACGGGAAAACCATAATGAGTAACAGATAATACGGATAATCAATATTATTACATAGTTCAATATACTGATATAAACTCTTTACCATTATGTACATCACAGGTGAGTTGCATTTTCACTAATTAACATGTTTAATGCTTTGGCAATGGCAACAGTATGCGCCATCATTATATGGAGCGGGCTCAGGAGCTGAGACTGCTTTATGCAGCGTGAGTGCTGGCTTTGCTCCATAGCTGCCAACTGAGAAAAATTGATGTATAAGCTACAGAAGGTGTCCGACGCTCAGCATAAAAGAGGAATTGACATGCTACGATCCACCCGCGGCTGTTAACAATCTCTCACAGCGACATATAACTCACGCTTACTGGAAACTCGTCACAAACCTCACCCATTGGAGCCCCCGTCACGTGATGGCGGGGCGCCGATGGGTTGGCATGACAGCCAGGAGTCAGCAGAAGACCCCTATGCTTGGCACTGCAGATCTCCTATGAACGTTGGCCAGTGGCCGGCGTTCATAGGGGATGATGATTCTTGCTACACATAGTAGCGCTGAAGCTATGCTGTATGTAGCGCAAGCGATCGTATGATCGCAGCTTCAAGTCTCCTAAGGAGACTACTGAAGCACGTAAAAAAGGTTTAAAAAAATATAAATGTTCAAGTCACCCCCCTTTTGCCTCATTCAAAACAATAAAAAAAAATAAAAAATACACATATTTGGTATCGTTGCATTCAGATTTGCCCGATCTATCAAGATAGAAAGTAAATTAATCTGATCAGTAAACGGCGTAACGAGAAAAAATAAATCAAAACGCCAGAATTACTTTTTTTTTGTCGCTGTTACACTGCAATAAAATGCAATAACGGGTGATCAAAACATTGTATCTATCCCAACAGGGTATCAATAAAAAAAGTCAGGACGGCGCACAAAAAATAAGCACTTGCCCAGCCTCAGAGCCCAAAAAATGGAGACGCTACATGTCTTGGAAAATGGAGACCTTTTTTTTTCTTTTACAAACTTTGCAATTTTTTTTACCATTTAAATAAAAAACAACCAAGACACGTTTGGTATCTGCAAACTCGTAATGACGTGGAGAATCATAATGACAGGTCAGTTTTAGCATTTAGTAAACATGGTAAAAATAAAATAAAAAATTTAGTGGAATTGCATTTTTTGGGGAATTTCACCGCGCTTGGAATTTTTTTCCCCCCGTTTTCCAGTACACTATATGGTAAAACCAATGGTGTCTTTCAAAAGTACAACTCATCCCGCTAAAAAAAGAAGGGGAGCAAAAAACAAAAATGCAAAAAAACAAAAAAATGGAGAAGGGGTTAATCTGTATCTCTGGGCCTTTTAATTCTAGAAGAATTTGGGAAAAAAACAAAACAAAATGATTGTCTAAATGAACAGTTTCCACCACATAAATAAGTGACAATGTAGATTTCTGGGGCCGGATCTGCAGGAGAGGCAGCGACTTGCTGTAAGCTATACAGAATAGCCCGATAACTTTTGTGAAAGCTCTGAGCTAATTACATGTATCACGCGGCCACACAGATTCTTGACTTTATTAGCAATAAATTCAGCTCCATCTGCAGCTGCTAAGCAGTGGCATTCGTTTCCACCCACTGTACACAAACAATCCATGTTCATAGAATGACTTTATCCCGCTCTATTAAGCAGCGAGAGATTAAAAATGCCTATATGAACAGGCACATACTTGAAAATAATTAATATGGCATTACACGTTCACAACTGAATCATGCTCGTTAGAGACATTAAGCTCTATATATTGCATTTATTTCAATTTGCAAGGTTACTTATTAAAGGAGACATTTCCTAATAGCAGCCTCATTGTTACACTCTGGAAACAGGGCCGCGATTGTTCCTTCTGACACTTGTTGCTTTTAATATTTCTCGTGTGAAATATGCACTTTGTTCTTCCCAATAATATCTGGCGAGGAGGCCATTTTTTTTTTTAATGAACAAGTTTCAACGCCAAGCAAAGGTGATGATACAAATATTCCCATTTGTGACAAAGAGAAGACTAAACACGCAGTGACTGTCGGGGCCCAATTTGGTGCAGAGTAGGGTCAAAATATAATATCGGCTTAATTAGTAAATAGAATCAAAGCTAGATAGGGATTTCTTAATAGCGTCAATTTCGGGATAGTAAAATAAAATTAATTTCATAAACGGAAGCAAATTGTTGCTGGACTTAATTAAAAGGGAATCTGTCATCGGGTTTATGTTTTCAACCTAAGGGCAGCATAAAATAGAGGCAGAGAAACTGATTCCGGTGCTGGGTCAATTATTGGGACGCTTGCTGTAGTTTGAAAGAAGTTGTCTGGGACTTTAACAATGGTGGCCAATCCTTACTATAAGTTATGACTGATTAGTGGGGATGTGACACCAGACACCCTCACCAATCAGCTGTTCCCAGTGTCAGTGGTGGACGGAGACTGATCAGTGTGGATGTGACACCAGACACCCTTACCAATCAACTGTTCCCAGTGTCAGCGGTGGACAGAGACTGATCAGTGGGGATGTGACACCAGACACCCTTACCAATCAGCTGTTTCCAGTGTCAGTGTTGGACGGAGACTGATCAGTGTGGATGTGACACCAGACACCCTTACCAATCAGCTGTTCCCAGTGTTGGACGGAGACTGATCAGTGGGGATGTGACACCAGACACCCTTACCAATCAGCTGTTCCCAGTGTCAACGGTGGACAGAGACTGATCAGTGGGGATGTGACACCAGACACCCTTACCAATCAGCTGTTCCCAGTGTCATTGTTGGACGGAGACTGATCAGTGTGGCTGTGACACCAGACACCCTTACCAATCAGCTGTTCTCAGTGTCAGAGGTGGACGGAGACTGATCAGTGTGGATGTGACACCAGACACCCTTACCAATCAGCTGTTCCCAGTGTCAGCGGTGGACGGAGACTGATCAGTGTGGATGTGACACCAGTTACCCTTACCAATCAGCTGTTCCCAGTGTCAGCGGTGGACGGAACTCCTCAGTTTCGAAGCTGCACAGCTCTGTTCACAGAATAGTGGCTGTGGCCGGGTACTGCACACATAGCCCCTACTGATTTAAATAGGGGGCAGATGTGTAGTACCCGAATTCTGCCACTATACAGTCGACAGAGCTGTGCAGCTCCATAACTGGGCAGTTCCACCGGGAACCGCTGATCGGCAGGGAGGCTGGGAGTTGCACCCCCACCGGTCAAACATTAATAACATTAATAACCTATCCTAAAAATAGGCCATCAATAATAAAGCCCTAGACCCTAAACCCCTCTAAGAAAATCACCATTGCATTTGCTCCAGCTCTGCTAGTTCTCAAGGTTAAGTTCTGTATAACCCCACCTTCACCATTGATTGACAGCTTTCTGCCTACAGTGTGCATAGATGGAAACTGGATATTCACTAGTGGGGGTAGGTATAGCCAGTAGTGATGAGAGAGATTTTCTGTCCACCGGAAAAATGCTCGAGTTAGCTATTCCCTTCCATTATGCTCGCTACTCAAGTCGAGCATGTCCGAGCGTCTGATGTGCTCCATTCGGGTACTGAGGACTCAAGCATTTCAGTGCTCGATCAAGACTAATAGCCAGTGCTCATGAATATGGACTTCATGGGCAGAAGCTTATCACTTGAGAAGACTAGCAGAGCTGCAGCAAAAAAAGCAATTTTATAAAAAAAAACTACAGCAAGTAGCCCAGTAAGAGACCTATCATTAGAATCAAGGTTTCTGCTCCTGCCTTATGATGCACACAGATGGAGCAGTTATACGTTTGTGATAGATTCTCTGTAATTGAATCATCTTTCATCTTTTTTTCTCCACAATAGCCTTGCTATAACTAAAAATAACAAAATCCCCAGCCCAGCTTAGCCCCTTCTTCTGCAGCATTGCCTCCCCACCACTGCTCTGGTCTCTGCTGGCATGGCGATGTCACGATTGCAGCGTGTGAACGCTGCAGCCAATCAATGGGCTCAACAGTCATGCTAATGTAGATGGCACTAGACTTTTTAAAACCAGTTAATTGTTTTGGAGAAGTGCTGAGAATCTCCATCATCTGCGCTAATACCATAGTTATCTGCTGCGTTGAAGCACTAGGCCATCAAGAGTCAAATCAAAGCAAATATCACTTTGTTCACATCTCTGGCAAACTACACTTTGCTCCAATGTTGAACTACAAATATTGATTTTTCCGTGCTGCATCTCATTGACACATCTGATGCCTTTCCACAAACAGCGGAAAAATAATGACTTGTGATTTTCTTTTTGGGTGGCTGATTTGCAAAGACATTTTAATTGAAAAATAACCTAGAATTAAAGCTGCTGAATTAAAATGTCATTCAGTAGGAAAAAAAAAAAAAAGTGTGCTCTGTTACAACATTGCATGTGATAAAAATTCAGAGACAGAAATACTAATTTATCCAGTCCTCGGCGGAGTATTTTATTTTGTGATGACAAGGCACCGCTTGTACGGACCGGACTGTCACTAGGGAGCAGCAGATTTGTTGTGTCGGATTGTTAACATATTGCATTCTTTTGGCATTCAAACCTAAATTCTTAATTGTGTAATACTCCTGTACGAGCCTAAGCCGTAAAACAAAAGGTATCATTTTAGCCTCTGGGAATTAAGGCAAGATTCTTTATCATGGTTTCTGCAATATTGGCAAAAACAACAAATGCCGGGTGGTGGAAGCGCATTGTGAATTTTATAATAGTAATCAGTCATTATATAATACAAATATTTCTATTGTGTTCAGCCTTAATAGGAAATAACAGATGCCAGAATATAGAACATTCCCATTTACTGGACAATGCATAAAACAATAGAGTAAGGATGGATAAACTCCAGGAAAATCTATCCAAAATGAGAAAAAAAACTGTACAATTTACTGATAATATTTTTGCATTAATCACACATCATTTTCAAGAACTAGATGGGAGATTTAAATAGTCGTTGTTGTTGTTTGCCTAAATCAATAATACAAGTGACTATAAAAAAAAACTTTTAGCAGAGAAATATGCTTCTTTCTCCACTTATGAGCCACCACTTTTTTCCTTCCCTGCCTCCTAAATTCATCATCCACTCCCAAAAAAAAAAGCTTTATCCCATCTTAGTAAGGCTAAGTTCACACGTTGCGGAATTGCCGCGGAAATTTCAGCGGCAATCCCCGCACTTCTCCCGCGGGAAATACGCATTTTTTTTTTATGCGTATTCCCGCCAGAAACTAGCGTCTTGCAAGCGTAATTAGCTTGCAGAATGCTAGCGTTTTCCTAGCGATCTGTAGCATCGCTTGGAAAACTGATTGACAGGTTGGTCACACGAGTCACACATAGTGTTTGACACGTGTGACCAACTTTTTACTATTGATGCTGCCTGTGCCGCATCAATAGTAAAAAGATCTAATGTAAAAATAATAAAAAAAATAATAAATAATGATATTCTCACCTTCCGGCGGCCCCCGCAGCTTTCCAGCCTTCAGCGACGCTCCCGGCAACTCCCGGTCCCAGGAGTCCTTTGCGACAAATCACCCCGATGACGTAGCATCACGCGAGACCGCTACGCCATCTGGGTGATTCTCGCAAAGGACTCCTGGGAACGGGAGCGTCGCTGAAGGCGGGAAGGCTGCGGGGGCCGCCGGAAGGTGAGAATATCATTATTTTTTATTTTAATTATTGTTTTACCAGGGATATGGTACCCAGGGCCTGGAGGAGAGTCTCCTGTCCTCCAGACCCTGGGTACCACCGCACATGAACCGCTTACATTCTGCAAAATTAATGAACATGTTGCTATTTTTTCCGCGAAGCGTTTTTTTTGCGGAAAAAAACGCAACATGTGGCCAAAACATGCGGAATCAATTAACATGTATAGGATGCTTAATGCTTGCATTTTTTTCGCGTTTTTACCGCGGAAAATCGCAGAAAAAACACGAAAAAAATGCAAATATTCCTGAACGTGTGCACTTAGCCTTAAAACAAGACAGACTATCAGCTCACTTAGGTATCAGATTACAGCTGCCTATTGAAGTCTATGTAGAGCAGAGTGGGGGAGACAGGACCAGAGTGAGAAAACAGACAGAGAAACACACAGAGTGCTGCTTTCTAGTAAGTGTTTTAACTCACCCCACAGCTGTGTTAACAGTATTGCTATATAATGTTATATATGTTACTGCTAGAATAAGGAGCTAAGGGATCCCTAGTCTGTGGGTGCTGTATATGGGAGATGTCACACCAGATTGTTTGTAAACACCCTCAGAGAAAACTGAAAATTAAGGCAAGTGCCGACGAGCGTAGATTCTCTTCATCTGAGAGAATAGTGCCAATTATGCAAATCACACTGTGATCAAACTCTGATCAGCGTAGTGTGATCCATCTTCTCCATTCTGTTAGTCTGTGGGAAATTGCACTGCACTCGGATCAAACTCGGGCATGGTGCGACATGTCCAGAGCCCCATAGAATAACATTGTGATGAGCGCTTTCTATTAGACCGATGGATAGCACTTGTCCGATTTTTGTGGTCGAGTGCAGGTGCCCTTAGTCTGACACGATCAGTATTTGGAAAGTTTTTGATATTTCAGAGTTTCTGCACTTATTATGTAAATTAGGTTTTTCATTGCATCTTTAAACATTGGTCCAAGTGAGATCCAATGCTTTGTCTGATCGCACTCATACCGAAAGAACAAAAGTCCTCACAAGTCCTTAGAGATAGTATAAGAGTGGTGGACAATACTGTCAAGTTCCTACCCCTGAAGATAACAATCATATTATGTGGCCAATGCCATGTGTATATACATATATATATATATATATATATATATATATATACACTGTATAATGTGATATGGTAGTGTATCATTTGTAGACAAGCATTACTAGTACAATAGGCATAGTGTGTAGCAGGGTTATATGTAAATTATAAAATAAGTGTAATTCAGTTGATGTATGTAAATGTAATACATAGTGCAATGAGGGAGATCTGCCCAGCTACATACTGTTGGGACAGACAGAAGTAAAGTTTGGGAATGGCCCATAGTGGGAGGTGAAAGCCCTAGTAAAAGAGGACTACTTGCTGATAGTCAGATAGGGAAGTAGAGTAACCAAGGTCAAGTTCAAGTTGCAGTGAGCAACCATCTATCGTTCGGGACAGTGAGAGGCCTTACTGAGATCCCTTGCAGACATTCCTGCAACGTCCTGAGGTCAAGGCTTTGTACGGGTGTGTGAATAGTGCCTTTATCCTCTGGCGTACAGGGGAACATGGACATGAAACCGCGTGAAGGGAAGGTAATGGATCCTGGGTGCACCACTGGGCTGGACAGGAAATCCCTGGGACGGAGAGGAACAGTAAATATAGGGATAGTCCAGGAGGAACAGATAGTAATGCTGAAGATGCACTGTATTAAGGAAACAAGGAATAAGAAGTGTTGTGTCCGATGCTGCATGTTACGATCTGATAAACTTGAACCGTCCTGTAAACTTTTGTTTGTTAACACGAACTGCGCGTTCCCTGAGTTATGTGCGGCGGCTCCTCAAGTTGGAGGACTGGATAATGCGGAGGCCGGTGGCCTATAAGTAAGGGTGATGCACCCCACACATGGCAGCACATTGGGTCTGGGACACGATTTTCAGGTTAAGTGTCAGGGCGCTATGGAGCAGCAACTCGTCCACGGCTACCGCCCTCGGTCACTTTACAATAGCACCTGGATAAAACAGGAAAAATACAAGAGAAAAGTCATATAATAAAATAGTGTTATTTTTAATGAACACAGGGCAGCTTATTATTGGGAATACAATGCAGCAAATTTACTAAGCACTGTCCCAGTTACACAACTTGATATCTTGATGGGAGTGGACACGCTCGGTATATTTTACAATTGCAGCTTTCAGATCTACTTGTGTATATAATTTATGTAGCCACAAGCACATACACGGTGAAACAAGCCTCATTATTGCTTGTTTTCCTTCCACTGAGCAAACGCGGTGACAATTATCAGAATTTCGTTGGACTTATTTGCATACTCATGAGGTTTCCGCAGAGCACCGTGTCCCTCTTTAACACTCACAGCGCAGTCACATGATGTAACAAATGTTAATCTTGCAGGAACAGCACAGATTCGAAGGGTAAGAGATCAATCACTTACAAAAAGAGAAAGGAAATGGGGGAAAGAAAAATCAGACAGCTTTTAAGGTGTTTCTAGAAAGGAATGTAGTTTTCTTGCCAAGATGTGTATTAAAAGTATGTTTGCTTCATTTACAGAGATGGGAAAACATTGCGGTGTTGAGTACAGTACAGTAAAGCTGCATTCCACATGTTATGTCTTCATTTTTTTTGTACAAACATGAATAATAGTATCTTAGCGCCACTTTTGTCCATGGGACCATATTTAGTATCGCAGTACTTTACCATTCACTTTAGTGAGACTTAAAGGGGTTCTCCAGGCTTAGGGCTTGAGTCTGTAATCACTCACTGTGACTGCAGACTTATGGATCCTCACAGCACGCACAGTGCACATTGTCAGGATTCTCCAGTGCCAGCGGTCATGTGACTGAAAGTATGCAATTTGCATACTTCCGGCAACATTCTGACTAGACGTGTCCGGCTCGATTGAGTGAAGTTGAGCGAGGCCATGCATGTCTAGTCGGCATGTGATCGCATTCTTGTGATCATGTGCCCACCCACTCCTGGAAAATCTTGACAGCGTGCTCACTGCGCACTGGGAGGATTCATAAGTCTGCAGTCACTTAGAGTGAGTGAAGACTTGAACCCCAAACCTGGACAACTCATTTAACTGTCATGCCAGATACAGTATATGGACATGAGTGATTCTAACTGCACCCTGAAAGACGAGAATTTCTTCTGTTGGGAGCCAGGATGGCTTTACGCTTTCATTTATTAAATGGCACACACTTGGCCAAGCTGGGCGTGCATGCTTATAATGATGTCAGTGGAGATATCTGCCATGTGAACATTGCTTGGTCCTAAAAGTCAATTTTAAGCATAGTACGGATTCATTAAGCAGTTCGATATAATTTTGGCATAAAACTACTTGAAATCTTGCAAATTTTTTGCACAACTCAAAGCTGTGCAAAAGTTTAGCAAAAGTTGGCATTATTACGCAAGTGTTGGCCAACTGACAACTTTTTGCCAATTGGTCAAAGCTCGATGGGACAGGGTACCGCCAAGCACCCCAACAAATTGACCATAAATTTCAACAAAAAGGTGGCTCTCATCTAGCCAAATCAGATCTCTCCTACTTTGCACTGACGAGGACCAACAGTCCGAAACACCGTGTCTGCAAATGGAGATTCTGATTTGGCTTTTATCCTAAGTCATATTACAAGACTCGTTAAAGGGTTGATTGTGACTTGTAGGATCGCTACTTCCAATAGGTGGCGCTATAGAGTACAAGTCCTCTTTGTTTGAAGAGGCAATTTGCATAACAAAAAGGTGGGCGTACAAAATGACTTAAATGTACTCAGGTCCCTTACTGGCAGTGGTGCGGCTTAGTTCAAAGCTGCAACAAAATTTAAAAAATGGCATGCCTCAAGGGCTCTCTTAACTAAGGCCAAATGTGCACAAAATGCCAATCTTAATAAATTGGGGCTCAAGTGTTTTTCCCATTGAGCAGATTTCCATATTTGCTAAATGTTGTTTTTATTGCCATAAACTTAAATGGACTGTCCAGTTATCAGCTGAAAATAAAAAAGTCAGTACCAAAAGGAGATGATCACCAGTTATTTATTTACCGCAGATCTTACTGCTTGGCAGATTTAAGCTCAGCTCTACGAGGACAGAACTATAATCTGTTACTACAAATTAGTCTACAAGCGGTCCGGAGTAATCTGGGACATGCCTCCTTAATCTGAGTAATCTGGGACAAGCCTCCTTAATCTGAGTAATCTGGGACATGCCTCCTTAATCTGAGTAATCTGGGACATGCCTCCTTAATCTGAGTAATCTGGGACACGCCTCCAGCCTCATGATTGGCTCAAATTGCTGTTCACACCCTGAAGCTCCACGTATTCTGATTGGCTGCAGTGTACACAAAGGTCTATCAGCGGCTCATGGAGATCTGACTTATATTACTGCAAGGGAAGAATATTCATAGAGTATATATTACTAAATTACCAGCAAGAAAATGAAGATTTTCAAGAAACCACTGTGCTTTTAACACTTATTGATCATCCTACACTAACTGAAGGATTTGTGGCCGCATTTTGAGATATTGTGAAGTCTGATCCGAATGTAGTGGAAAAAAAATCTGCATTTGAAATCAAATAGATCCAAGTGATTCAAACACCAATATATTTTCAGAGTTTTTCTACAACAAACTTTTATATGTTCTGCACCACAATCCTGTAACCACTGACACGTCCTTTCCATCCAGACGAGTCATGGAAGATAACTCACCGCAAAGTCCATTGAACCTACAAGACTTTAGATCTTTAGAAGACAAACAAGTGTGTCCAAAGCGGTTCACAGACATTTCCAAGAGTTCAGTGTACTTTTACCAGCTTAAACAATGAGGTCTTCAGGATGTGCTGAGACAATATGGCTGTTCATGAGTTTAGATGTCATGGCGAATAGCAATCTGTCTCATAAAATAGTAAAAAGGTATTAGCTGCCAAAAGATCCTTTATTGGAGCCTACTCCAAATCTCGCACCTTTACTTTGCCATTTCTTAAAGCAAAGTATGGTTTAATTGAACAAGTTGAGCAAGTTCTCAGATTGAGTGTGCTAGTTACTTCATGAGATAGTCTATCATTAGTGATATTTCTGAAGGCTCCGATACATATTAAACTAATGTTGGCCAAACCCAACGATAACGAAGGGTTTAGCCAACACTCTAATTATTATGGGGGCCCCGGACAGATGATTGTTGGGGGAGGTAAGGATTCGGCGGGTCCGAATACAGACTGCTGATCCTTTTATTTTTCCCGGAGATATGCCACCACCAGCTCTGATAGAGGGCACAAGAGTTCTTGGCCGAAAGAGCGCTCCTGTGTACAGATGATGGCTACCGGCCGGCCGATCAGCCTAAGCATTGTTCCTCCGACAGCCATCTCATATGTATGGTTGGCTTTAAAATTGTGTCATCAGCTGCCAGGACAATGTTTTATCTTCTCTCTTCCATGTCAAAACTTAATAGGAACGTGTCAAACCATAGATGGCCTTCGGTGCGCTGCCTGAGTAATTCCGCTTACCAAGCAAATCCCGACCCATTTACTCAAACCACATGCAATGCAATGTTCTCATAAAGACATTAACAGACATCTGAGAGTCTCGGCGTGGAGAAAATCCACATAAATAAATGTTACCAAAAGAATTAGGATGTGTCGTCTTCCTCAGCCGTTCTCACCGCTGCTAAAGTTTGCGTGTCTCTCAATTTCGCAAATCCTCGCAGATGTGTTAATTCACCTTTATATTTCATGAGATACTACGGCGTCGTCCTTTCCGAATTCTGCGTGTATCCTATCAGTAAACCATCTGTCAAGCAGCAGGCTTTTTGGGCATGCTTTAGTTGTCCTTCAGAATGTGATAGCTTTGATACTAATTTGTTCTAACAAATGGATTGACAAAACGCACATTGGTAGGGGTGTGTTGTCTCATTAAAATAGCAGAACCATGTACACATCCACCGAGGAGACAGCCAGCACCGTATCACTAATTCAGCACTGCCTATGTTTCCAAATAACATGGCGATATTTTCCAAAGACCTTTTTTTTTGCTCTTATTATGTCTGTAATTATGAAGCTGCCGTCTCACGTTCACCATGGTAACCTTGCCTTAAGAGAAACACAATTATTCACCATCTTGTTCATTTCTTGTAAAAATATTCTTGACATGCGAACAGCAATGAAAACAGTTATTGGAATTAGAATTTACATTGCAAACCTTTTTTGCCCGGGATTAGAAAATTTGCTTTTTTTAAAGATGTTTATTGATCTTTTATATCTAATTTGCAGCCAAATAGGATACATCTGCTTGGTCAGATATACTGTAGGAAACCCTGTCTGTATACGGTGATTTACATATAATGTAGAAATATCCAGTTCATCACTTTACTAGGAGCCAATGACACCGTCACCAGCTAATAAAATAATCACTTGTTTTGGTTGTTTCTAAAAAGAATCTGTCAGCTCCCCCTGACTTGTCTGTTCTATATTTTATCCTTTTTTTGTTTGTTTTTTTAAAAGCTTACATTTCCTATGAAAATAATTTTCTAGCATCTTTTCTTTAACCCCTTTCCGACATCGGGCATAATAGTACGCCGATGTCGGACTCCTCTGTTTGAGGCGGGCTCCAGCTGACAAGTGTCCGCAACAGCCGCGGGTGGAATCGCGATCCACCCGCGGCTGTTAGCTAGTTAAATGCCACTGTCAATCTCTGACAGCAGTATTTAACTTGCGCTTACTGGAAGCGTGACAATATCATCGCGAGTCACTGATGGGTCGGCATGATAAACAGACCTCTATGGTTGTCATAGCCAGATTGCTATGAGCGCCGCTGGGTAGTCGACGCTCATAGCTGCTACTTACAGGCAATCTAATCATCACCTGTGTGTAGCAGAGGCGATCAGACATCTGCAGCTTCTAGTCTCCCATGGTGACGATTGAAGCATGAAAAAAAAAAAAAAAAAAAAATGTTTTTAAAAATGGATTTAAAAAATATAAAAAGTTCAAATCACCCCCCTTTCGCCCCATTCAAAATAAAACAATAAAAAAATCAAATATACACATATTTGGTATCGCCGCATTCAGAATCGCCCGATCTATCAATATAAAAACATAATTAAACCGATTGCTAAACGGGGTAACAAGAAAAAAATTCAAAACGTTAGAATTACGTTTTTTGGTTGCTGCTACATTGCAACAAAATGCAATAAGGGGCGATCAAAAGATCAGATCTCCACCAAAATGGTATCAATAAAAACATCAGCTCGCCGATCAAAAAATAAGCCCTCATCCAGCCCCAGATCACGAAAAATTGAGACACTACAGATCTTGGAAAATGGTGCCACTTTTCTTTTTTTTTAACAAACTTTGGATTTTTTTTCACCACTTAAATAAAAAGAACCTAGACATGTTTGGTGTCTATGAACTCGTAATGACCTGGAGAATCATAACGGCAGGTCAGTTTTAGCATTTAGTGAACATAGTAAAGTAAAAAAAACAACTGTGGAATTTTTTTTTTTTTTTTTTTTAATTTAATTTCACAGCACTTGGAATTTTGTTCCCGTTTTCCAGTACATAATATGTTAAAACCAATGGTATATTTCAAAAGTACAACTCTTCCCGCATAAAACAAGCCCTCACATGGCCATATTGACTCGAAAAATAGAAAAGTTATGGCTCTGGGAAGAAAGGGAGCAAAAAACGAAACACAAAACCGAAAATATCTCTGGTCGTGAAGGGATTAAAACTTTGCACTTTACAGTTCTTCTATTATTCTTCCTGTAAAAGTTTGGAAAAAAAATGGGTAGGTAGTGCCTTTCCGTTTGTCAATGAAGAGAGTCTTTACATAGACTGAGACGATCCACATCAATAGAGTGTGAGAATGTAGGAACAAGACCCTATTGGCAAAAGGAAGAAGCAATGGACAAATCTGAATTTATTCAAATATTTCCAGGAAGAACAACAGAGGAATATCAGGGCCGAGTTCTAAGGAAAGGATCACGAGTAGCGTTATTTTACGAGTAATAAAAATTAACAATACTCGCAATGATGTACGGTAACTGTATGTCAGTGCTGGGAAACCCGTATGTGGCGGGTGCTCAGGAGTAGTATACTACATACCCGGGATATGTCTGTAAGGGCTCGTGCAGATGACCATATTTTTGGTCCGAGTGCGATACGACAAAATATTGGATCTCAAAAGGACCTTTTTTTTTTTTTTATAGGGGGTCGCGCACATTTCCGATTTTTGATCTGATATATTTGGATCGCTCTCAGCCAAGCGAGAGATTGAGTCAGTGGAAAACATCGGCCTGCACTCAGATGACATCTGAGTGCAGTCCGATTTCTGTGCACTAACACAACAGAGAAGATGGAGACTTCTTTCTCCATCTAGAAAATGGGATCACACTCTGATAAGAGCTTGATCAGTTTTAGTTGCCTAATCTGCCTGATTTTCTCAAATCTACAGGCGTCTGCTCCTGCTAGCAACTACTTGCCTGTGACCTTTTTTTTTAGTAAAAAAAAAAAAAAATAGAAAAGTCTTGATAAAACCTTTAATTGAATTCAATGGATGAATCGGTATTGTGCTTGTAATTGGTGACCACAACTGTCAATCACTGAAGCTCCACCAAAATATTTATCTAAGGCACCTAAAATGTAACGGTCAGGTTTGTATCTTCATCTTTCGGGTTTTGGTAACTACAAATACCATACTAAATGAAAAGGAGTTAAGGGTGCACTGAAAAAGAAAAAATCTATAAAGCTATAATTGACACTGCATCAGATTCTAGAATGAGAGCACTGTTTTAATAACCTCCACCTAGAACAGATTCCGCTCAATGCCTCTAAGGCTTTCAATAAAATAGTCAACCTGTACAAGCATATTTTCTTGGCTTAAACAACAATCCAAAGAATATAAATGTAGTCTGACTGTAATGGCATATTTATAGGCCAATAAAGCTTACACTGCTCCTTCTTGCTTCACTTAAAGGGATATTGTAAAAGGCGCTGCTAGGGAAAAATAATTTGATTTATTTTATTTTTTAAACCATTACCAGATGAATTACAACACGATGTTAAGCTGATAAGGTTTACACCACATTGCTGCTGCAGCTCCTCACAAATATTATTCATTCAGCCTTTTTTTTTTTACCTACTATTTGCAAACGAGGCATGTTTTGCAATCACAGATGCTACCTAGTTCTACAGAAAACATGCATATACAGACATTTCTGGTAAACAAAAGCATTAATCAGGCTGACACACATTATGCTACGGTTTCAGACGCTAGTAAATTATATATTTATATAAGAAGAAGAATGAAGAGCCATTTGAGCCTCCGCTTCTTGTTCGGAAATAGGAATACTCTTTACAATAGATTTAACAACTTAGCAAGAATAACGCATCTTGTACTGGCCCCAGAGCCCCCTAATCACACTAGATGGCAGTCGGCTGAATGATGCTTTGGTCGATTTTTCGTCCGACAGCCATCTCGGCCGTCCTTCCCATAAACGGGAGCCTCCGCTCGGCCAAGCGCTACTGTGTTCGGCATTAGAAAGGCAACTTATCTCCAGGAGAACAAAGAGAGCGACAGTCGAAAATCAGACGATCGACATCTCCCCGACCCCGATTGGTCGTCACCTCCAAACATATTAGAGGGTCGGTCGATCCCGTCAATATTGGCATGTGCAGCTGACATTAACCTAATGTGTATGGGGAGCATTAGTTACATCCTGTCCTATAACCTTGAGCTGCATTAAGATCGCTGGATTTTATTGGATTCAGTCCATGGCTAGTTAACAAACACATCCAGAATACTTCAGTTATTTTGTGGCGTGTTAATACATTTTTTTTTGTCTAAATCAGGTTACTGTACAGTGTACGGTGGAATAGACATCACTTTCCAAAATACACACCACCAGAGAAAGTCATCAGCAGATACTGAACAAGCAGAACACGCCAAGCATCAGAGTTAAGAATTATGAAAGAAGCTGTGCAGAATAATTCTCTAGGCATCCAGGCCTCTGTTCACACAGGTTGGATTTCTCATAGATTTTTTTTTTCCAGTCCACATTCCATACATGTAGCTGGAGTTTCCACAATCTCCCTGTTCAAATCCACTGGAAATTGTCAGTGTAGAATTTTTGGAACCAGAATAAAAGTCAGCTGCAGAAATTAGAAGGATGCTACTTATTTTGTACAGAGAAGCAACGGACCAGCTCCACTGAAGGAGAATGAGGATAATCAACGGAGGTGCTAATAACTGTTAGTAGATCCACAGCAAATCCAGGGTAGATATCGGAGAATGGCTCCCCACTCCTCTGCTGAAGCCTCTTGGGTTCGCTTCTGGCCTCTGTACACCGGGCACCAGCACTGACATGTTGATATGACACGTTTACTCTGAAACCAATCACCGTTGTTTCGGGACGCCATTGCTGGAGTGAGCGTGAGAAGGTTTGGAATTACTTAGTTTGGTATTTTATAGGATCCTAAGCTTCTGGTTACAGCGACGACACTGGAAGTCAACAGGAGAATAGCTATGGGCAAATCAACAATGAAGTCATTGGAGAAGGTCTTCAAATTGATGAACATTTCACTAGCGACAAAGACTCAACTAGTACATTGTCTGGTCTTTTCTGTAGCAACACACGGTTGTGAAACCTGGATAATAAAGAAACAAGCCAGAAGAAGAATAAACGCCTTCAAAATGTGGTGCTGGAGAAGGAGGTAATCAATACCATGGAAGGCAAGAGGAACAAACAAATCAATTGTGGAAAAAAATCAAGCCAGACATGTCCCTCGAAGCAAGGATCACCAAGCTACGACTTGCCTACTTTGGACACATCATACGAAGAGAGCGATCACTGGAGAAGGACATCATGGTCGGAAGAGTAGAAGTAACCAACAAAATATTACATTGTTACAGCCCCTGGAAAAGGACATCATGGTCGGAAGAGTAGAAAGAACAAGGCGAAGAGGAAGACCAGAACCTGATGGCTTGATACTATCAATATAACAGCGGAGAAGATCCAGTCGGACCTATCTAGGCTTGCACAAGGTAACTCTTACTACAGTCCATCCATCAAGTCACCCTAGCTCAAGATCGAGTTGAAGATCATTAAAAAAAAAAAAAGCTTTTGGTAAAGAAAATAAAAATCCAAAGGAGCTGGACAAACCCTTTAACCACATTTCACAAGACAATAATGACTACTGGAACCAGTGAAAAAATAAATATGGAAATGACAAAACTGCTCAACTAGATGATAGACAAATATGTAATCCATTTCTATAAAAGGCCTTTTTCCTTCTTCACATTTGCTGAGTGATGCTTTATTCAGTTGAATGATCATTTCAGGGCTGGAGATGCTATATTCAGCAGAATCACTTCTGGCATTGCAATATCTGATTCTATACATGCAGCAAAACTATATATACCCTTGCAGCCCCAGTAATTTCAGGACAGAACATACTTACCGGAGACAAAAAACGACATAACACGTCAAACTGAGAACTCTCGAGCAGCAGAATGATAGTGAGAATGGAAAGATTTTACTCCTTAAATCTACCTGATTAAAAGAAACATTGCAGAGACTAATCATACACAACTGTTCACAGCTTTCTATACCAATATTCTAAAATCAATGCATCCAAGAGCTGAATCTGAACATTACATAGAAGCAGCAGTGTCACAAAAAACAACCAAATATTAAAAGGAAGGGCATATGGTGATCATAGAGGGGCTTCCAAGCACAGGAGCGCCCTCTACGGGTCAGAGCAGACAGATCGAGGCTAATGAATTCTTCTACACATATGCCAGTCACAAATCACACGGCCAGTCATTTAACTGACTGCATTAACACTGTATTACCCTTGTGGCAGCTGTCGCAGGGAAAACAAGCAGCCCACTATGACCAAGGGTTTGCCCCTATAGCTCACATAAAAGGGGTTAAAAAACCAAGGCTGGTTTCTTCCTACAGATCACTCCCGAGTTGTGTGCATTATAGTGCAGTCTCACTATATTCAACAGAGCTAATCAGCACCGACAGAAAGCAGGCATAATTGTTTTCTAATCTTTCACAACCTCTTTAAAAACATTAAAAAAAAATAGTTTAAGGGATTTAATGGGCGCCTTTTGGGTCACTTTTTCTACTTCCCTTTCAGCTCACTGCAGCCATTTTTGTGGTGTTAGTGCTTACATTATGAACCTCCTGCCAGCTCTCTCTCTGTGCCTCTAGAGTCGACTATGATTTTCCAAGATTTTTCTTCTCTGCCAGTGCTTTATCTGTTCCACAGCTCTCTCACTCCAACCCTCAGTGCTCACTTAATAAAGCACCATCCTGAGACTCCTATACAGTCTCAAGAGGGATAAACTGCCACCCACATAATTTCTCCCTCCAAACATTCTAGATCACATTACTTACTATGTGCTTGAGACTTTCCTACAGTAAAATATGTTACAGGTGCTGACACTTGCTTCGCACATGATCTTTGTATGGTAGGGGATCAATGAGTCAGATAATGGATTCATTATAATGTAATCTAGCATTTTGGAAAGCCCAGCGTCACCGCATCTGGCTAAAGTAACTAGTAGATATTCTTACGTTTTTTCTTTGTACTGCACTGCCTCTACAGCTTCTGCTCTTCCTCCCTGTAACCATCATCTGTCACTCACTGGTGAAGGATCACAGGCCACGCCCAAATGACATCATCTTTTAGTGCACAGCACAGAGCTGCTGGCTGAGTGCCGCCTCCATCGTGCAGAGCTGGAGGAGGTGAGGAGCCGGAGATCACACAAACGCATGTCACAGCTCAGAAACAGAGAATTTTAACAGCAATTAAATCATGAAGTTTATTCATTTAGCAAAGGCTTTACGATGTTTTAATAAACCGCGTGCCCAGAAATGCCTTTAAAATCTGGCTAGAACAAAAACATACAGATGACACAAAATAATACGATTGCCCTTATCACAAATGCAGCCAGGGCGATCAAGGTGACCCAAGGAACAAATTATAGCTGGCTGGGAGGACACATACAAAAAGTCATCACAGAACACTGAAAGGTCTCAGAATTCGATAGTTACCCAGTTCCGTCTTTTCTTTGAAGACATCCTTGAAGTTCAGACCGCTATTTAGTATGGATTGTCTGTATTTCAAAACACATTCTTTGTGGCCATTTTTTCCCTGTTCTTTCAGTTTTAGGGGTAAAGCCCGGAGTCCACACTTCCATTTTGAATAATCCGATTGTGCCCATTTTGTTAAGTCTTCAAGTTTGACGATTACTTTTTCTGAAACTGCGATTACTTCATCCTGTACAAAGAGAATAAGAAATAGTCACACGGGCTGTTACTGGTAAATCTGGGTGAAAAGCAATATGGCCGGTAGTACAGCTCTCACAGCAGCGCTTTTGCAAAAAAACAGGAATTATGTATTAATTATGCATAGCTTATATAGTCATCATAACAACGTCATCACTGTCCCCAATGGGGCTCACAACCTAGATTCCCTATCAGTAAGTCTTTGGAGTATGTCAGGAAACCGGCGAACCTAGAGGGCCATTATGCTGCCCTATGGTAAACCAGTTATGCAACGATAGATCACTGCTTAACCAGACTTCATATGTGAATTTTTGTGGGTGAGCAAAGGGAAAACCTATGTTGGGCATATTAGGGATCTTCAGTCTAGAAGAATAAAGCAGAATTTTTACCACCTTGATTTAAAGAGATACATTTTGGATAATCCCTGTTTATTAAAACGATCCTTTGACAATAAGCTCATGACAAAATGTTCCCAAGCTGGGACTCCGGTGATCAACTAGAGGTTCCCTTTGTAGCCACTCTTCGCTGTGATGAAGAAATAGGGATCCCCAGCCGGGGAACCCAATTCTCTAATATTAGATAAAGATGTGCTTTCTAACTAGTCAACCCCCTTAATATGATATTATTCAACAAATGTAACAAAAACAATTAAACACACACAACAATGTAGCGCACATAGTATCCATCGCTTCCTCGAAAAATTCCAAAAGGAACAATGACCATCAGCAGGGGCCTCTTTGCATTTTTTGAGAATAAAGGCTTGTAGCATTGGACAAATCATTCAGCAGCTTTTGACCTGTAAAGGTTGGGTTGGAAAATAAAATCTGTTTTTCTTTTGTCTGAGCAAAGAAAACAAACACAAATGTAATGGAATGAATAAACGCATACGAGGGAAAACCGAGGTGATAAAGGAGACATCCTTCCATTGAGATCTTACCTAATTACTGCTTACAAAAGAAAAAAATATGAAACTGTAGATAATCAAGTAAACTGGCAAATTTGTCAAGGCTGCCAGATTTATGGACAAATGTATGGACACGTGCGTAAGTCTGGAACGTAGGTGACGGCCTCTAGTAAATTATTATAATGGAGGAGACTGGGTGGGACACTCTTATTAACAGATTTTTTTTCCAAAAAAGGAAAAAAAAAAATCACAGCTGAGAGAATATGTGCCGGTGTGACCCTAGCCTCAGGAAAGGCCATCGATATTCGATTGGTGGGAGTGTGACACAGGCACTTCCACCAATCAGCTGTTATTGCCGCTGCCTGGAAGTTCTCAGATGCTGCAGCTCAGTCAAAATGATAGTGGCCGCGACTGAGTACGGCAGATTTGAATAGGGGGTGAATCTGCGGTAGTTGGCTGTGGACACTATAGAAATTACAGAACTGCTGTGTACTGGCAGCATCCGAGAACTTCCAACCGCCATAACAGCTGTTTGGCGATGGTGATGTATGTCGAACACCCATCGATCAGCTATTGATGGCCTAGACTAAGGACAGGCCGTCAATAAAAATTAGTGATTGGCGAGCATACTCGTATACTAGATTCCAGGACCTTTTCCGTGGAACTAGGTGTCCAGGACCTTTTATGTGGAACTAGGTGTCCAGGACCTTTTATGTGGAACTAGGTGTCCAGGACCTTTTATGTGGAACTAGGTGTCCAGGACCTTTTATGAGGAACTTTGCCAGCAGCAGCGCAGATAAACCACTTCATTTTTTCACAACAGCATGGCCATAGGGTATAACGGGTACATATTATGTTTGTGAAAATCATAGAGCATGTAAAAAAAAAACAGATATCGGAATGAAGCCTTAATGCACCCATGCACATTAGATGAAGATCGGACCGGTTGACCAATCGGGGTCTTTGGAGGCGTCAGAGCTGTCCCCCAATAGATGGTGTAGGAGGAGAGAAGGATCAGAAAGTTGGAAATTCAATATTCATCCTTTGCTTTTTTGGGATGATAAACCACTGCTAAAAGGTTTCTGCCCATTTAAAACACATGAGCGCTCAGTGGGGAGAGATAGCCGTCTGCCGTACAAAACATCTGGTGGATAGCGGTCTCACCTGTCTAGCCAGCTTTACTCTATTGATTTCAGTGAGTAAAAAAAAACCAAAATCTCACAATTATAAACATTTAAAAGTGACACTCGCCGTGTATTTCTATCCACAGCCCTGCACAATATTGTTCATTTGTTTTCCAGCAGAACATAGTTGAAATACTTCACAAGTTAACCTGACCCCCTACATTTTCTTAAATGTACTTTTTTTCCTCACTCTCATATAGCAGGTTCTCTGCACCTGAATGCTCCGGAGAAGACAAGGCAGAAACACTCAGATGTTCACTTCTTACAATTATTCTAAAAGTAATATTCAGCAATAAAACAACACAAAAAAAATATCGAGACCTCCCCACGGGCACATTAATTATCCAACATTACAATCTGCAGTGAAAGAAAAGCAACAAACTGAAATAGGCTGAACTGAAGAAATGATGATGTTGAATTATCAGAAAATGAATCCATGAAAAAAATCCAAGTTGTGCAATGTAACAGTTCAGCTATTTCACATCACCAGCGGAGAAGGGCCGCACAGTGAATGAAGACTTTTAGGTCCATTTAGAAGCAAATGTAAGTTGTCACGCTGCGATGACTAATGGTTTACTGATCTTTTCAGAAATGAAGTTAATATAAATTCTTGAAACTCTGACTCATCTAAGAGCAGGCTCTTGTTTAGAACGTGTTTTGCTTCGGTTTTGGACGCAAAATATTGATTTAAGCTTTCTACTGCAAAAATAAAAATAAATAAAGCCAATAAAATAATTGCTCAAACCCCATCTACCTCCTCAGCTGATGTACGTTCTGCAGTCTCCCGGCACACACGGAGGTTAGAAAGTGAAGGCAGCTTATTTTTCTATTCCAGATGTCCAAATATAGGACACTGGCACATTTTCTGAAAAAGCACCGCCAACTGGAAGCTCTCACAGAAGCTAAGTAAATAACTTCCTAAAATAGTTCTGTTGGTGGCTCTGGATTTTTGGGAATTGAAGGATGTTCCTGTAGTAGATTACATAAAAGTAAACTTTACGCCAAAAGGTCTATGTGTAAAAACAATTTGATTTTTTTTTTTTCTTTTCACATGCTTAATAAGCAGGGATAAATTACTACAGCTGATAATGGCTGGACTAGCAGAAAGCCCACCCAAGACTTAAAAGGATTTTCTAAAACTCCAGTCCCTAGACAAAGTGTATTTTCAAAAAGAAAACCCAACTTTACTCATACTACTTAGGTCCAGCGCTGAGTCTCTGCCACTGCCACCACTGTTGGTTATCGTCTGCAGCGGTGACATCACATCGACAGTGCTGCAACCCGTGAACTCAGCGGCTCTGCTCAAGCAGACAGCACGAGCCGCTCTTAGCCGTTGAGTACAGTGACTGGCTGCATCAATGTTGATATAACATTAGCACTGCAGACAATAAAGGACACTGGAAGCAGTGACAAAGGGACCTGGACCTGAAGAGGGTGAGTAAAGAACAGTCAGGGCTGCTTTTGGCATTTCCCCTCAGGTAGTGGTCTGAGGTGTTTCTCAATGGGGTGGTAAAAACCCAGCTTTCTTAATGCCACATAGCCAGTCGGGAGCTGAGCCTGCTCCACAACAGTAAATGCCATCTGTGTGAGACAGTCGCCATTTGTCACAAACAGCAGTGGCCGGAGCTAAGCTCTGAATGCTGCTGTTAACCATTTACATGCTGCTGTAAATTTTTTTTACATGATCGCAGGGGTTACCATGACTGCCCCGTAACTGCCAATTTTGCTATCCAGTGAAACTATACCACAAGCTGAGCTTGAAATGATTTGACCTATTTAATGCCATACATGGTACAGTATGTAGTATGGGCAATCCGACAATTACAGATTCAAATCCCCTGATAGAATTAAAAAGTAAAGTAAAACATTTAAAAATATAAAAAAAATATGAAAAAATAGAAGCATTTACCCATTCTTCCCCATTAATGATAAAGAAATTATTAAATAAAACATATTTGGTATTTCTATATCCATTAATTCTGGTCTATGAAAATGATCAAAATCTAAAATCAATTTACCCACTTGGTAAATGCCGTATGTAGAAAGAAAGTCGAAATGTCAAAATTGCATTTTTTGGGAGAGAGGTCACAACGCCTCCTGAAAATAGTACAATAAAAAGTGATCAAAATGTATGGACCTCAATAGGTCAATGAAAAGTCAGCTTACCATGCAAAAAAAAGCTTTCATAATGCTCCACTGAAGGAAAAGGAAAAATACCACAGGTATCAGAAAAAGGCATCACATGTCAACATTTTATTTTTTGCAAACTTCAGATTTTTTTTCTTGAGCACACATTTGTACTATATGATATTATGATGTGACCAGAATTCAGCTAAGATTATCATTTCAGAGAAGAATGAGCAGAAGCCAAGTTGTCTAGATTGACGCTGACGTCTTATATTACATGTAAGCATGTAAGGGTTCATTCAGACGTCTGTGCACAGACCGCTAATGCACGGACTGGCCGGCGGCTCTCCGGTGCCGAGTGTGACAGCGTTATATATTGCTATGTCACGCTCGGGTTAGGAGACCCTCAGACAGTCCATGCACTGCGGTCTGATCCCGGACAGATCTGCACGGACATCTGATGAGCCCTAATGTCTAGGGCTCATTCACACATCCAATTTTTCCATGTACGATAAAAACGGATCGATTATTCTGATAGGACTTTGATCAGTCTTTGATTAGAGTGTAGTCTGATTGTCATCCGTTTTTCTCGTACGTGGAGAAATAAAAAAGTTTCTCTATTTCTGACAGTCTGTGAAAATCAGACTGCACTCAGATGTCATCTGAGTGCGGTACAATTTTTTTCATAGATCCATTGACTTGAATGGCTGATTTTGATCTGAGCCTTGGATCAAAACTGGATATGTTTCCACGTCAAACATCACGGCCATGTGAATGGACCCAGAGATTATCACAGGTACATGTGCGATCTGTGAAAAACATGGATAGCATTCGTACATGAAAATCGGACATGTTAATGAGCCCTAAGAGGAAATTTTGGGGTACACGGATAACAGTTATATTTTCATGTTTAGTGTTTCATTTTAGTTGAAGGCAAAGTGTTCGGCTGTGAGTGCTAAAGAAAGATAAACTGAATTTATAGACAATCCTATAGCATTTCCAGGGAATTTCTGTTCAGTGGCCCGCCACCTGTTGTAACTGGAGAAGCGCGCAGAATCCCACTATCACCGTAATTGGCAGCTGACCTTTCGTCTGAATTTAAAGTTCATGAATGAAGATGAAAGGGTGAAAACTCATTACCAAAAATCAACAGATTTATAGAGAAGATTCTAGAACACAAACACTGAACAAATGTTTTCCAGAATAAAGTAAACGTTATCCCATAATATTACTCAATTTCTAATAAATGTAAATATCAATTGTGGTTTTCTGTAGGTCGTGTTTTTTTTCACTGGATGACAGTCTTCTATCAGATGGAGTGAACAGAAGGAGCATATATTCACACGTGCTGGCTTATTATTAGTTTTTTTGGTTTGGTCTTTGCAGTAATTTATAGCAGTGATGAGGAATTAATGTAACAAACACATTTCAATTAAAAGAAATAAAAAAATGGCTACTGTTCACACATAGCAGCTATAAAAAATGACATTTTGGGGCAAGAGCTACACAGCGAAGAACAGAAAAAAATAGAGAGCCACGCCGAGAAAAATTGGAGTACTCCATATGATCTAAAATAATAAATATTTGGGTGTTTTTCAAATATTCAAAATATTATCAGAAAATAATGACACACTCCAGAACGAATGAGCTCCACTGCGACACTCGTTGCCGGACCTTTGTGTGACTTTTATGTGACTATTTTAAAGTTGTGATTTGGCTTAAAACAAAAGAGTTGCGTGCAGCTTGTTACATAAAAGACTAAAGACTTGTGTGCGTTCAAGAATCCAACAGTGCTGCTTTTGTTGACAATGTTATGTCGCTTTAGGCCACGGTTTGGAAAGCAACCCGCTGACAATCGTTATACGTAATGTAACAATTCAGAATTTCAACGCTTAGGTCATTAGACATGTTGGTGTGTTATCCTCCCCTTCAAGGGTTTGTACGGTGCGGCTCGTAGGAAGCCAAACAGTAGTGATGGCTAGGGATGAGCGGACATGTGGAAGTTTGGTTTTTGGTACCAGACCTGGACTTTATTTCAAAGTTCGGTTCGGGTACCAGAACTGTATCCGAACTTGAACGCGAACACTAACCCTATTTAAAAGAATGGTGACTTGAACTTTTGCCTGGAAAATTCTCTCTGTCCCCTTTTTTTTATCTCTGTCTGCAACGGACTTCCTCCCGGAACTCCGAACATTGCACTGCACTTCCTCCCGGAACTCCGAACATTGCACCGGACTTCCTCCCGGAACTCCGAACATTGCACCGGACTTCCTCCCGGAACTCCGAACATTGCACTGCACTTCCTCCCGGATCTCCGAACATTGCACCGGACTTCCTCCCGGAACTCCGAACATTGCACCGGACTTCCTCCCGGAACTCCGAACATTGCACTGGACTTCCTCCCGGAACTCCGAACATTGCACCGGACTTCCTCCCGGAACTCTGAACATTGCACCGGACTTCCTCCCGGAACTCCAAACATTGCACCCAACTTCCTCCTGGAACTCTGAACATTGCACCGGACTTCCTCCCGGAACTCTGAACATTGCACTGGACTTCCTCACCGAACTCTGAACATTGCAACGGACTTCCTCCCGGAACTCCGAACATTGCACCGAACTTCCTCCCGCAACTCCAAACATTGCACCGGACTTCCTCCCGGAACTCTGAATATTGCACTGGACTTCCTCCCGGAACTCTGAACATTGCACTGGATTTCCTCCCGGAACTCCGAACATTGCACCGGACTTCCTCCCGGAACTGTGAACATTGCACCGGACTTCCTCCCGAAACTCTGAACATTGCACCGGACTTCCTCCCGAAACTCCGAACATTGCACCGGACTTCCTCCCGGAACTCTGAACATTGCACCGGACTTCCTCCCGGAACTCCGAACATTGCACTGGACTTCCTCCCAGAACTCTGAACATTGCACCGGATTTCCTCCCGGAACTCTGAACATTGCACCGGACTTCCATGTTCGGCATTTAGCACCGAACACTAACTGTACGGTACAAACGCCGAACTTTTAACTTTGGGTTCGCTCATCATTACGGATGACATCATATCTACACAGACCTCATACAAATGGACCAAAAAAAAAAAAAACACTGTAAAAAAAGACAAAAATGCTGCAAGACTAAAAACTGGAGTTTCGAGCGCAGTATTTTTACTGCCAAGAAAGCAGATTTTGGCTACAGAAAAGATCTAGGTGTATGTGCATTTCCCTGTGCATTTAACTTAGATGTGATCTACAGCCATAAATCAGATAAGAAGAGATCAGAAAAAGACAGATAAAAGAGTTACAAACTTACCTGTGAGACCACCAGAACTGGCTCACTGACGGATTCTCAGTGAACTCATTCTGCAGCTAGCAATAGAGAGGCTACAGTAGGCAAACGGGCCAAAATATTGAATGAAACCCAATTGTAAAAATGATTTATAGCCAAAAATACATGCATTTAAGTAAAAACAAAAACAAAATTGGACAACCTCTTTAACTAATGGTAAATTTCTAGCTGCACTGTGTCATTAGCTCTCAGTATTGCTCAATGATGTGTTCTGCTGACGTACATGAAATATCTCTTGGGTGAAACTTATATAACAAATATTTCATTGTAATGATAGGCATCTTACATTTGATAAGCAATCCTTGCAAATGAAGTTTCTGTTATCAGGTCTTGCAACACCGGAGCAAACAACCGAAGCCTTATCATAATCATTTTTACATTTCTTACTCTATTTCAAGTTCTTGATAAACAGTACAAGAGTAAACTGTTATGAATAGGAGCAATCTGCCTGAGGCTGCAGTGTGTGGTTTTTTTCCAGCCTTCTTCATGACATTTTTTGTGCCACCGTGTCCACCATTTGTTGCTGCTGTTTTCAATTTGGAATTAATAAAGCATCCCTTTTGTAGATGTGAGTGCCGGCTATTATTTGGACTGTTGCTGCTATAAGAGTAAATTGTTACTCAACTTCCTAAATCATCATGTAATCATTTAGCAGAACAGCTAAAGCTGGTTTCGGTTCATTATAGCGGAACGCTCAGCTGTTGTATTATATTGCGCCATTGTGCTCCTATATTGTAATGGGCCCCTGTCCTTGTCTAATGTATTATGAGGATTTTCCTGTAAGCAAGTTTATGTTTCATCCCTAATGTAGCTTTTAAAACATCTCTACACCAAGATCATTATATGAAACATAGAAAAGCACAGTAACACAAACATATAAAAATACTCTGTTGTAAAGAAGTAACAGTAAACAGCAAGTGCTGGTAAAAAGATGATAAAAAAACAGGGTATTTGGTTGATCCTTTTTTTTTTTGCAAAAAATGTATACTAAGCCGCTCTACCAAACGTCAAGGTAACCCGTAACAGAGCAGTCCCTAACTGATGTATTTAAAAACCTGGTCATGTGTATAGTACCTATATGAGCAGGATTCAGAAAGGTAATGCTCAATGTGGACACGCTGCAGAGAACGGTCTTCATGTGCTTGGCTCACAAGGAGGGGTGGAGACCTCCCTAATCTTGCAAAGGACCTACAGATTTGTTCACTGTGTGCATGGCTCAAGTGTTTGTATTTAACCAAGATCATTATAAGCCTATTTTACGGTCATCCCATTATGCCGGTCACTAGAAGGTCTTAAAATTACCCTGTGAACAACACATTTTTAAATTAAGCTTTATATTAAACTTATTTACTAGTGATGAGAGAACGTGCTCGCATAAGGTGTTATGCTTGTGTGCTTACCAAGTGACTTTGGCGTGCTCGAAAAAAATGTTCGAGTCCCCACACCAGCTTATCTTCTGGCTGTTAGACAGCAGCAACACCTGCAAGGATTGTATAACAAACAGGCAATCTCTTCATGTGTTGCTGCTGTCTAACAGCAGGGAGACATGCAGACGTGGGGACTAGAACATATTCTTCATCACTAAAGGGTATGCCACACTAAACAATATCGCTAACGGGATCGCTAAAAAACGTCACTATTTAGCGATCCCGTTAGCGATGTTGCTGTGTGTGGCAGCTTCCGGCGACGAGCTTCCTGCTGGGATCTCGCTCGTCGCCGGAAACGATCCGGACCCTATTTTCGTCGCTGGCACCCCGCTGGGTAAGTATGTATCGCTAAGTGTGGCACCTTTTCTTAGCGATTTAGCGGTACTTTTGTACCGCTAAATCGCTAAGAAGATCGCTAACGGCGATAGCGTCGTTAACTATATCGCTAAATGTGGCACACATTTAGCGATATTAAAACGATCCCGCTAGCGATCTCATTAGTATGCGACGCTAACGAGATCGTTAGCGGGAGCGTTTAGTGTGGCAGTACCTTAACAGTTACATTTTTTACGAATTTAGATTTCTTTTATATAATTTTCCCCTTCACTATCTGATAGGTAAAGATCACATTCCAGAAGTCATCTCATCATTATTCCAGGCAGGATTGTAATGAAAGATAAAATATATATATATACTACAGATGATGGTCACAATCACCTTTCTCTCCCCATACAGTGATCTCTGCACAGGCCATAGAGCATGATCATTATCTGCCTATTTTACCGTCATACCACAACCTAGATAAAATACTGACCAAATACTGAATGTGTGAATGTGGCCTAAGTCACTTAGACATTTCCTGCTCTGTACAGATCACTTTTCAGCAGTCATCTCATTATTTTCCTAGGCAGGATTGTAATGAAAGATAACACCAATATATAGATAATACAGGATTACACCCTTCACTACAGAAGATGGTCACAATTCACCTCCTTTCCCTCCCTGCACAATGATCTCTGCACAGTTCACAGAGCATGCTTAGAAAACTGCCCTATAGAAATCAATGAACATCTTCAGTATATTGTTTCCTAAAGCTAATGTGGCTGCGGTAAAGCACATCTATAAAAATATTAATAAAAGCTCTAGCAAAGTGGATGCTCCCATACTGGTGTACAGACATTAGAATAAGAACAATTTATAACCAGAAAA
>VIAB01000193.1:377236-394167 GCA_009801035.1 Oophaga pumilio
TAAAACGGTCCGATTTTTTAGATGTTGTGTGTGACCCCGGCCTATGGGAGAAAATCGGATGTCTGACTGGTGTGGCTAGGGAATTTGAATTCAGCTTCCCAAAAATGGGATAAACCTCAGCAAATGCGTGTTTTAAGAGGGGTGCAATCACGTTTTCACACAGGGCCCTGTAGGTTTGAATTTCCATTTATCTCAATAATAAAGACCTTCATTTATAAACTGTATTTTGTGTTTACTTGCGTTATCTTTGTCTAATATTTACATTTGTTTACATTTAAGTGTGACAAACATGCAAAAGATATAAATCAGGAAGGGGGCAAACACTTTTTCACACCACTATATCAGCATTCGAGCTGAAGTCCAAGGCCCATTTTATGTTTAGTTAACTTATTTTTTTCTTTTTCAGATATGGAGTAATACACACGATGGTTGTATAAGTGGCCATTGCTTTAAGAACTGTCCAGCATCGGTTTTGTTCTTGAGGAATAAGCAGGAATAGAAGTGATATTGCAATCTAAATTTTCCTTGAAGTGCTAAATGGATTTTCTTTCTGCAATTTATCAAAGTTGGGCTACTTTGATCCTTACAAAAAAACAAAACAAACAAAAACAAATGTGATGTGTCCCACAACAAAGTATCAGAGGCAACATAAATAAATTACAAAAGAAATAGAGATGTGACTACGAGTAATATGAACGTTTCTAAAGTTGATGATTAACCCTGTACTTTTTATTGCTAAGTATATGATAGAACGACTTCACGGGAAGGTAATCAGATTAATCTTGCTGGAATTTAATTGCTGATAATGTCGTCTGTCCTGGCCCAAATGTAGATGGCGGTTTGGAACTGCACGTTAATATCAGAGCTACATCTCTGCACTCCACCGAGCTGCACCGAGTGCTCTCTGCAAGGTTTAGCTGTTACGGTAACTTGTTGGATAAAGTGCTTTTTCTCTGTCTGAAGGATCCACAAAGGATTAACAGACAGATACCGGTAATTTTCTTTGACGATGCATCTAGGAACGTGATCTCAGATGGCCAATTTCTGGGTGGTCTAGTTTATCCCATGTATGTTTTTCCTTTAGTGTTTCAGTCTGATGGCCCTAGCTTGTTGTCTGTACAGGACATTCATGCAGCACATTCTTGGCAGCCAGTAATGGGATCCTTGATGCCATTTTAATAGAAATGTCCACAGGCCTCTAGCACTTCAGTTAATCGTTAAACTTAAATGAAGCTTTGCATCTCTTTATTCTTTTTACATTTTTAGGTTTTCCTTAAAGGAAATCTATCATCAGGTTTTTGCTACCCCATTTGAGAGCAGCATGATGTAAGGGTAGAGAACCTGATTCCAGCACTTATTGAGCTGCTTGCTGCTGTTTCATCTGCTCCAGATCTGCCTGCTCTCTGAATGCTGAGCTCTGTATAACCCCACCCCCACCACTGATTGGCAGCTTTCTGTGTACACTGTGCATAGGCAGAAAGGTGATAATCGGTTGGGGCCTGGGTTATACAGAGCTGATGAATATGGAGGACTACATGGCAGCAGAATTCCTAGTCCTCTAGTGATAACACTGGTCAACAGCATTTTTGGTGCCAAAGATATTTCAACGAATTTAGGGTAACTTTGGGGTGCTGATTCTGAATATGTCATCAGTTTTGCTAGATTGGCTCTAGTTCTTGATATTTTCTGTAAAATGTGTAAAAAAATGACGTAATTTGCTACACGCGCATTAACTTTATTGATATTGTCATGAATACTATAAATTAAACAAAGTGAATGTTGATTATAGTTTATTTTAACTAGTTTTAGAAAGTAATCTTCAAAAATGAACAAGACATGAAAGATAGGAGACATTTAATCTCTGGAAAAGCGCTTTTTATATGATTTTCTTCTATGTGAGCTTTTCGGGCAGTCACGCTGTAGATTCCAGCAGTAATCAGCCATCATATGTCTGTCCCATCTGCCTTGGTACCTTTCCTCCATCACCATAATATCCTGATGAAATCTCTCCCCTTGTTCTTCGCTAAAATCTCCAAGATTTTCTGGAAATCTGTCCAAGTGACTGTGAAGATAATGCAATTTAATGCTCATGTGTACACCCAGATTTCTAAATCTCAATAGCATGTTTTGTACCAGTTCTTCATAATTGTCTGCCTTTTTATTTCCCAAGAAGTTCTTCACTACCAACACAAAACTACACCATGCAGCAGCTTCCATGTCATTCATTTCCTTAGGAAAATTTGAATCTCTAAAGAGTTTCCGAATTTGAGGACCATCAAAGATTCCTGCCTTCAGTTTTTCGCTACTAAGACCAAGGAAAGATCTGCAGATGTACATGAAGCAATTACCATCTTTGTCTAATGCCTTGACGAACTGCTTCATTAATCCTAACTTTATGTGAAGTGGTGGTAGAATGATTTTTTTCCCTGTCCACCAAAGGTTCGTTCACTATGTTTGATGCTCCTACTGTCAAGGTGTCCCTTGGAGGCCAATTCACTTTCTCCCAGTGCTGATGTTTTGCTCTACTATCCCACATGCAGATGAAGCAAGGATACTTTGTGTATCCACTTTGCTGTCCAAGTAAAAAGTTGACCATTTTTAAATCAACACATATCAGCCACGAATGTTCATGGTAGCACAGTTTCTCCAAGACCATTTTGACATTTTTGTATTGTTCTGCAAGTTTAGTTGAGTGAGCTACTGGAAGAGATGCACACTGATTGCCATTGTTCAACAAAACACATTTCAAACTCCTTTTAGAACTATCTATGAAAAGCCTCCAGTCTTCAGGACGATATACTTGTAAACCCATTTGCAGCATCAGGCCAGGAATATCCTTACGATATACAAGTAGGTCATCTACACAGAAAAATTGAAGAAGTGCTTCTTCTCTGGTCCTGTAAGATGTAATTTTAGTTCCAGGCGTCAGACAATTTTTCTCACTTAGCCTGGAAGCTAAAAGTTCGGATGCACTTTTTGAGAGGTTGAGGTGTCTTATTAGATCGTTGAGCTCTCCTTGGGTAAATTGCGTAGGTGTTCTGAAACTTCCTTCATATTCTGGTTCACTTCCAGAACTAATGCTTAGCTCCATACCCTGCATTTCATCATCATCAGGTGGTGGAAGGTCAGGTAACATGGTAAACACAGGTACAGGCACATCTTCACAATGAGGGACAGGCCTTCTTGCAGATTCCATGTTAGGATACTCCCATTTTCGTTTCTTATGCTTATTGAATCCTTGCACTTGCACTGCACAGAAATAACAGGCATCATGATGATTTTTTTGCTCTCTCCACACCATTGGAACACCAAATTTGAAGCTTTTTCTTTGTCCTTTGCTCCATTTTCGTAATAATTCGATACATGCTTTGCACACTATGTGTGGTGCCCAAAACTTGTCTTGGTCCCCAAGCATAACCCCAAAATAGGCCAAATACACTTTTTTTACGAAGTCTGTTATGTTTCTTCTATGTTTTGGCAGTGTATATTTACCACAAATGTAACAGAATGAGTCTCAATCGTTAAGGCAACTTCTTCTTGATGAGTTCATGCTTTTCAATGGAAAACAGACAACAACATAAAGTTAGTGCAAAAATCAAGCTATGAACAAACTTCTAGAACACTAATTAACACAAAACTGTATTGAGAACTGCTCAGTTCAAGTACTAATCTAAAGAAATTAATGAGATGACGCGTCGCATTTACCAACACGTGCTATAAATAAGATACCAAAAATCTCAAAAACTAGAGCCAATCTGGCAAAACTGATTGCATATTCAGAATCAGCACCCCCAAAATACCCCAAATTCATTAAAATATCTTTGGCACCAGAAAAAAAATATTTTTTTGTTGACCTGTGTAATCTGCTGCTGGTAAAACTGTGATTTTATCGAAACTAGAAAAAGCAACCTAGTAAGTGAGAAATCACTGGAATCAGAGTCTCTGTCTCTACATTATGCTGCGCTCATATTATATGGCAGAAAAATTGGTGACAAATTCCCTTTAAGCTGGATTTACTCTGCCTGATCATTAGATAAGTTGTCCACTACTTGGACAACTTCTTATTCCCCTTGCGAAGCTCCGATAAAATAATAAAGCCTATACTCACCTTCCATGCTGGCGCCGTTCCAGCGGTGTTGGTACTCGCTCTCCTCGGGGCTCTCGTATGGTGTTGTGACACGTGACGCCCGCGCCCAATCAGTGCTGGCATCACTATCTCCGCCTTCAGACAAATCGAACATGAAGAAAAGTTCGGGCTGCAGCTGATCCCCGGCTTCCTCTTCATGTTCAATTTGTCTGAAGGCGGAGACACTGATGCCAGCGCTGATTGGGCACCAGGCGTCACATGTCATTCCAACGCACATGAGCCCCGGGGAGAGCGAGAGCCGGCACAGGGGTGAGTATAGGCTTTATTACTTTATCGGGGCTGAACATTTAGATCAAGAAGGGGTTGTCCTAGTAGTAGATGACCTCTTTAAGAACAAGAGGTCCTAAAAACGCTGGTTCCTCGATAATCATGCATTAATCTGATTCTGCCAAATAACCAACAAACGAGCAAAATGTCCCGCCCATAGATCTCAACAGATCATTTACATATTAAGAATAACGTGGATTTCCTGGACATAAGACATCGGAACGCAGATATCAAAGTATCATTTTATTCAACTTCCTACGGCCTAATGGCCCCTACATGCCCAGATAGATGGCTTAGGAGGGTTAGTCCTACTGACAGATGCCTTTTAAGCAAGATAAATAATGAATACAGAACAGTGTAACAGGCGGGTTTATCAATGAAGCCTTTAGCAATAAAGGGCCGAGCCAGCAACAATTTAAATAGAAAAGTAGCTCTCTGAAAAGGGAAGTAATAAAAACTACAAAAACAGTCTAAAATCCAAAAAATTTAAGCTAAATGTAGACAACCAAAATGGAAACCGCCAACGCACAGCCAATGTGTGCTTCGTCAACAGCTCTGCCTACTATACGTTAAGCTTTTTAATGTAAAGGCTGTCAAGAAACATATGTTTTGGGTGTGGGAGATACATGCCATGCAAACGTTGCCCTGATGAGTGCTGAAAGCCGCAATGCTGAACGCTGAGACGCTTTGCTGTCAGAGTTGCAAAAAAAAAATCCCTGAGTTTGACTAATTTTGTGCCTCTTGGTTTCATGCATTATGTATATTTAAAGTGTTTACAAGAACATTCTGGAATTTCATTTCATTTGCACAGTCTAATTAGCATTTGCTGTTATCCATACTAAGCAATTCACTTTTTCTTTCTTTTCTTTTTTTCATTTAATGTATTGTGACATTTTATGGTGTTAAATATAGTGCCTATGAATAATAGATCGCACATCCAGCACATATGGCGGTTAATTCTTAATAGAAGACGGTGCACAAACCGCTCTGATACAACTCCGCGTAGACGACTTTAGCTCTGAAGATATAAGGAGACACTTTAATCTGATATGGAATATTGCAGACACATGGATAATTATACAAATTGCTGAAAGCAAGGTTAAGAAAGATGTGCGAGGATCTAAATCGCATGTTTGCGCAAAGGTGAAGTTTGCATAAAAGAGAATATTTGGTGTGGGTTTTTTTTTCCCCGTGAAGCTTTTAGCATAAGATAAATCACCTCCACCATTAGCCAGCTGAAGACAAATATGAATCCCAGTTATTTACATGACTTTTTTTTTTCTCCTTGATCCTGCTGAATATATGCATAATGCAAATCATAACTGATTGCATTCCCCCCAATAAGCCTTATGTGCGACTGTTACATCCAAAGTGATAGGTGTGAGCATGTGCAGCCCAGCGTCAGAGAAAAAGATGTTTTGTTTTTTTCCTTTGTGTTATAAGAAAAAAAAGAAAGAAGAATGGCTATTAGCGAAAGTCGTGTCTCACACTTTCTCATGAAAGGTTCTGGCTCCGGAAATAAGATTCTGTAAAACTGTATAAAACTGCACATTGCAGCAAAACCTCAATTTTGCCATCCAAGGGAATATAGAGACATTTTAAATTATCATGACCAAGTGTTTTAAGTAATAGCATTTTTTTTATTAAACTGCTGCTTAAAAGGGAATCTGTCAGCAAGTTTTTCCATCTGAGAGCAGCATAATGTAGGAAAAGAGACCCTGATTCCAGCGATGTATCACTTAGTTTACTGGATGAAGCAGTTGTGACACGATCAAGAGTTTTTAGACGTAGCATGAAGCAGTGCTCAAAAGCTGCCACCGCCCACACATATTTTCTATGACGGTGGTTGGCGCACTGCGTCGCACCTAAAAAGGCTTGGAACCCACCGAGAGGTTCGCCATGACGTGGTAGTGGGCTTCATAAAGTCTCATTAGAATGTTAAACTTGTTCAGTAAATTTTTGCCTAGCGGCATAAGATCAATGTATGATTTTGGGATATGCGGTCCATGTCTTTCTCTACAGTTTTGGTAGACTCCTCCTTGCCATCTATTCTCTATTCTTCATCGTAACCCTTTTGCCTTTCTCATGTCCTTTTTTTTTTCCACCTCTGTCCCTCTAGATACATCTTCTGATTCCTTGAAAGCTATGATGCCGCAGCTCTGAGGGTTTAGGTTTTTTTTTTCTCCCTGCTTTGTGGGTGACTTGTTAAGGCCTCCATACCCATTCCAGAAAAATCAACAGAACCCACCAATTTCTGGCCAACGTAATGTGTTTAGAGGATGAACCCAACATGTCCAATCCTTCAAAAGTCTCTGGCAGCGGCTTACTCTCCTCTTCTCGTTGAAGGCTCATGCATGCTCATCCGAAATGAGCATGCATGTTGTTGGAGGATTTAAAGGTATATTAGACAGCTGAACAAGCAATTGTCTGACACTTAATGAATATGTATGGTATTGGCTTTATAATTAGGCATGATGTCCTCGGATAACACAGCCTGGTTAACATCTAGCCTGTGGTTTGGTTACTGAAAGATTGACCTTGAACAGATCTTAAAAAGTTTTTTAATTAAAAAAAAAATTTGGAAAACATTTGTTTACAGCACAAACAAATAGGAGCGTTGAGACACTATACAGCCAGAGGTAACCTCTTCCTATCAGACTTCCATTTATTTACCTTAATCTTAGGATGCTCCATTAGTTCTATTTTTATTATTCCATTCTACAGCACAGGCAGGGGATTATTATTTGGCATATTTTTGTTAAACAAGGAAAATGATCTAAATCTATTTAAACAGTTTCCTCTGATCCGTGAGAAATATAACATTTGTTTCTTGCGATCTCCAGCTTTCTGAGCCGAACATGTTTTTGTGCCAGGTTGTAGATGCGACCTGTGAAGCCAGTCAATAACCAGTCAAGGAGATCATACAGGCATGACCAAATTGATAGTTACACCGCTCATCACAGACAATAATTCTCGGTTTGTAGGGCTTACAGTGTTTCATGTGAACGTGTTTACTCTCAGCTGTCCAGAAGCTTTGATTAAGGAGATATAAAAAAAAAAGCTTTAATAAAGGGTCACGTTTCAGTGATTTCCAGCAGACTTGTAGAACATTACAATTAGGTTAGCTGCATGAATTTCAAAGTGGAAGAGCCCCGACACCCACCGAGAGTCGAAAAACATATTTAAGGAGCCCCACTGCTGGGCTGATCTAAGCTTTCCGAAATATAGATGTAGCGGAGCTGATCAGTCTAAAGACATCATTTATCCGTGGGCTAAAGAAACCAATATTTGTACGCTTGAAGAAAAATTTCCGCAGTAACAAAACAATTTCTCAGACCTTAGAGCACTGCTGTGTCTTTTTTTTTTTATTGGTAACGCAGGTTTAATCATTTCAGCAGCGATTTTCTCTGAAACGTTCGAGTAAAAGGCGTTTTTAAGAAATACAATGCAAAATTTTTATAAAACATGGCTGTTATTACTTGTGCAACAAATCTATGGCCAAAAGTGTAATGTATCAAAGGACTTAAAAGACTGAGCATGTGGTCAAGGTGAAGAATGACACAAGTCAACCAGTTGCAACAAATGTGTCCTTCCTTATCTTTTTTTTTTTCTTGGCTCAACATGTCCCCAACTGGGTGGCATGGGATGTCCAGCTTTTGGAAAAAAAAAACAAAAACAAACCATGAATGGGCGATACTCCATAGTGAGTTGTATATACTAAATGTGGCCACCCAGTGGTTGTGATGTGTGTTGCAGTCTGTCAAGGGTTTTCTACCAAGTTATGAGATGGTATGTAAAGGCTGCAGCCGATCAGAGGCCGCTGTATAGTTCCATCAATCATGTTACATCATCTACCAGATTAGGAATCCAGGGGACACGGACAGCAAAGTCAGGGAGGCCCGGTACATGAGTGCTGTATATGTTGTTTTTTTGTTTTACTAATCACATGGGCCTGTTTATTTTATATAAAAATATATAGTGGACAATCCCATTAAAGAGTAACGAAACTTTATAAATTTTATTATCATCATTATTAGTCAGCCTGTGGAAACCTATAAATCTTTGTAATATACTCCATTATTTTATTTCCTTCTCTTTCAAGCACCATGCTGAAAATGCTGTTTTATCTGCCCCTTTCATGCTCTTTTAGAAGCTGCTTTGATTTACTGCTTCATCAAGAATCCGCACTCAATATTTACAAATATTGTAACTGTCTGTAAATGGGGGAGCAGAGCACAAAAAAGCTTACACAGGGACAGTGTTTGGGAAAAAAAAGTGTGTTAGTATGAATTGTTTGCTTGAGCAGCGGTTCAGAGCATCTTCTAAAAGAGTAAACAAGGCAGTTAAAAAGGAATAATGTAGAGGCAGAGGCACCGATTCATCAAGACCAGCAATTCTCTAGGAAGAATGGTGGAGTCAGACACTCCTGATTCATGAAGTGAATGGAGTGCACCTCCATGTGCCATGCCAAAAATCCAACTTCAGTCCCTGAATGGAATAAGATTTCAGGAGGAGACAAATTATATGAGCAGTGGCGTAACACCCCTACCGTGACCACGCCCTGCCCAATTTGACATAGGTGAGAGAAACTAGCTTGAAAACGCCAAATTTTCGTGTACCTCAGAGTTGTGCAGAGCATTTTACATAAAATTATGGAGATATTTCCTTGATGAATCAGGGTTAGATACCCTGATTCCAGCTATGTGTCCCTTACTGGCCTGTTTGCTGTAATTTTCATAAAATCATTCTTATCAGCAGGAGATTATAACTACAGGAGTAGTAAACTTGCTACCATGTAGTCCTACATAGTCGTGAGATCTGAACAACCCCAACCACACCATTGATTGGCAGCTTTCTGCCTATGAATAGTGTACACCGAAAGCTGACAATCAGTGGTGTGGGCGGGTTATACAGAGTCCAGCACTCAGAGAACTGCTACATCTGTAGCAGATAAAACAGTGATTTTATCAAAACACCAAGCCCAGTAAGTGATAAACCACTGAAATCAAGGTCTCTGCCCCTATATCATGCTGTTCTCAAATGAGGTTGCAAAATCATGCTGAAAGATTCCTTTTAAATCTCAAAGGAAGCTGGTGAGCTAATTATTTTCCTTTAGCTTTATAATTTTTCAGTATTGTGTGTGTGTGTTCTTTATTCTATTTGATCCCTTGCACAATTGCTCTGGATCCCGTAGTAACGGACTGATGTTGAACTTTGACAAAAGTGCCTCTTTGGCGCTCATATTCAAACATCAATGTACCCTATAAAATTGTTTGTTAATGGATCTTCACTGTGGTTGCATCCTAAGGAAGAAGTTGGAGAACTTCGAAACGCGTCGATATTAAAAGCGAATTTTATTCATCCTGTATTTCCTGGATCCTTTCCGTGGAACCTCACAAGCAGCGCGGTTGCACCACTCTATTTCCACACAGCAATCCTTTTAAATCAGCACTTTCAACAGGGTGTTTGAGAAATAAGGAAATAAAATGCAGTAATGCAGAATATTACAAAATGTCACAACTTTCCAAAATCTGATCAATAATTAAATAAAAATAAATAAATAAAAAAAGGAAAAGTAGTTCAGTTAGGCTGCTTCCACACTTGCGTTTGAGCGACCTGCGCCTGTCCGCGCACGGCCGCCCCCGGCCACGCCTCCTCCCGGCGGCTCCGCCTATGGGCGCATGACGCCGCATACGACCTGCGTACCCTATCTTTATCATTGGGTACGCAGGCTGTGCGCAGGTATGCGTTTGGCGGCGCATGCGTCCTTTTGACGTTGCGCCGAGCGCACCAAAATGTTGCATGTTGCTTTTTGGTGCGCTTGCCGCACCATTCAAAAGGACGCATGCGCCGCCAAATGCATACCTGTGCACGGCCTGCGTACCCAATGATAAAGATAGGGTACGCAGGTCGCATGCGGCGTCATGCGCCCATAGGCGGAGCCGCCGGGAGAAGGCGTGGCCGGGGCGGAGCTTAGCTGCGGCCGTGCGCAGACAGGCGCAGGTCGCTCAAACGCAAGTGTGAAAGCAGCCTTACTCTGTAAGGATCAGTATCAGAAGGAAGTCACGCACAAACAATAACTGGCGCAATAATCTTGTGGTTTACTCTGGTTTTTGGAAAAGTGAAAAGTAAGGCAAAACCGCAACAAAACAGACCCAAAAATATAACGCTGGAGCAGAGCACTGTGCCTTTATTACCTGCTCCCACGCACTTTTATTTTACTGATAATGTATTGTATTTGTCAAATATCTACTGGCGCTTCAAAACAACATTAAATATGTTTCACAACAATATAGAAACAAGCAGTCAATAAAAAAATGCTTCTGTATCAGCAGGTTCCAAAATAATAATACAGATCTACAACAATACACATTCCTAGGGAACAAAAACTTGCTCAAAAGGCAGTAAGAAAAAACAAACAAAAAAAAAAGAAAACATACACAGAAGCAGAAAAACAAATTGTACTGGGACAATTGTCACCCACAAGGTGTGGCTCTGTAAAGATGTCCTGCCTTTGGCAAGACATATGTAAAATAGATACAGTCCTGACATGGACACCACATGGCATGAGCATTCGGAAAAACTCTAAAAATTTAATTTAGGGTACGTGCACACGATCTGGAGATGCTGCGGGTTGGACGCTGCGTACTTGTGCAGTGGCCAGATGCTACAGCATAGGGGATGAGATTTCAAGAAATCCCACGTCCACTATGCGTGCGCCGACGCCTGCGGTGACTGACGTGGCGCGTCTAACCAGACTGCAGCAGGTCAATTTCAAGATGCTCAGAGAAATTTCCCCCATAGAATGTATTGTATTCACGGTTCTAAAATTAACCTTAGACTTTAAATTGCCCAGAAGTGGCACAAACATGCCAATTGCGTTGCGCACTTACAATATACTGCACCAATAAACAAACAAATATCAAAACTACATTAAACTTGTTCAACTTGTGCTAAATCTTAAGCTAGCAGACAATGAAGGCCTTTTATAAGTAGAGGAAGAAAAATAAAGGAAGATATTTATGGCTGAGGAACTACTACAAGCCCAAGTAAACTCCAGTTACAAATATATATATACGGTACATTTATTTTTACCAGTTGCATAAAGTTTCTGCTAAGGGAATCTATTTAATAAGACTATCTTGTTAGAAATATTTCAAGATAACCTAAAATATTGGTATAATACTATATCACAAATTATCTGATAGTTTGTATTGTGTAGAGATCTCTTCTCGGCAGTCCTGTCATTAAAGGAAATCTGTCAGCAGGATTTCACACCCCAAACTATTTATATAGACATATAGCTCTTTCAAAGACAAGTCTAGCAATATCTTTACATGACCGATCCATTCCTTTGTTAGGCCTCTTTCACATTTCCGGCGGGCGCCTGGCGGTGCCCCCGGCATTTTGCCGCAGCGCCGCATGTGAAAACCTTTCACACTTCCGGCGGCCAAAATGCGTTTTTTTGCCGGATGGTTTCTGATGCTTGGAGAGATAAGAAACCATCCGGCAAAAACAAAAAACGTTACATGCAGCGTTTTTTCCGGACGCCGCAATGTACATTTGCGCCGCATCCGGACAAAACCGCTTGCAACGCATTGACATGCGGCGCCATCCGGCGCTAATGCATGTCAATGCGAAAAAAGCCGCATGCGTCGCATCAGATTTTCAGATGCGGCGCTGCGGGAAAATGCCGGGGGCGCCGCAAGGCGCCCGCCGGATGTGTGAAATTGGCCTTACCGGGAAATTGAATTGACATGTAATATCTATTTGTAGATCTGAAGTCTCCGTCACTCCAGCTCTATTTTCCATCTGATGCCGCCTCCTCCTACCTGACTGACAACTCTTTTGACTGAAGTCACACATCATAAAGTCTGCCAGTCCATCAGGAGAAGGTGGGGGGTGGAATAGAGCTGGAGTGACAGAGGCTTCAGATCTACCATAGCTCTTAAGACTCATTTGCATGTCAATTTAAATTCTGATTACTCAGTAATAAAAAAATGGACTGGACATGTAAAGGTAATGCTTGACCTGTCTTTAAAAAAGTTACATGCACATATAAATAATTTGGAGGTGAAAGCCTGCTGACAGATTCCCTTTAATACCACAGGTGGGACTACTTGTGAAGGACAACAGGTACCGTCTACACGGCCAGAGCCGCTGAGCTCAGCGATTGATTGACATGTCATGACGAATAACAAAGAGCGGGGCAGCAGTGGAAACTCGGCAATGGACCCGAGGAGGGTGAGTAATGCACTGTGCTTGGGAACGGGTTTTCTCCACCTGGAAAACCCCATTAATGAACATTGAAGGCAATCTACATCTCAGCACCACCGACTTCTGAAACAGTGATGTACTATTTAAGACTTAAAACTAAATTTCCCTTAAGCAATAATTTGACCCATTTCATTCAATAAAAATGTATTCATTTAAATGAAGTGTTCTTTAAAGCCGTGCTTGTATTAGCAGACACATTCTTCCCTCGTACACATTTCAAACATTACATGTTCCTTATTCCTGATCCATTATTTTCATTTTCTTAATACATTGGTAAATTACCTATAATTTAGGATATTTGAAAGAAAAAAGCACTCTACAGCCTCATTGTTGTCTCAGCAACCAGAAACCTCGGCAATGTGCTGAACGTGAGCTCTATCCTCCGCGTGAGAGGATGATTCCAGTGTCTCAATCTTACAGAAATGGTCACTATTTTATGGACATCTGATAAAGGACAGTGACAGTTCTCCTGATCTCTGCCTCACTCGTGGTCCATCATCCAGGATTACTGGTGGAACAATGTTAGTTACATCCAGTTAGTTGTAAGAACACATCTGTATGAATTCTCCCATTCGTTGTGTAAGGTGACGTGAATAGTTATTACATAGAGCCATGGTCCAGCAGCTTCATAGGGTAATCATAGGAATGACGACTGTGCCTTTTAACATAAATGCAGATTTCTTAGACAACTCTAATTTGTATCTGTCAGATAGTGCCACCATACGTTGCCCATAGAGTTCCATTGCAAAAAAAAAATGCATACCATTCACTAGAGATGGGAGAATCAATTTAAAGGTCTTTGGTTCATTGGCCAGATCAGTAATGGATGACTATCAGACGTGGCCTGCGAATCTCCTTACCTCCGGCCATTCGACTATCTAATAATTCCAAAGACAGATGTGACCCATCATTAGATTTTGGTCAATTTCATAAAGGACTCCTCTGTTTCACAAGTTCTGAACATTCTCAAGCAGACACATATAGCATAAACGCCTAGGGTCATACCTTTGTGTAGTCTCTCATCTGAGAGAATCAGTCAGATTATGCCAATGTGATCCGATCCTCTCATATGAGGAAAAAATGGTTTTAAAAAAGTCTCCGTCTTCTCAATTGTGCCAATCTGTGAAAATCAGACTGCACTTGGATGTCAGCCGAGTGCAGTCCGATGTTGCCCACGGACTCACTGACTTGCATGGCTGAGTGCGGTCCGAATATCAGATCAATCTCGAGCATGCAGCGATTTTTTTCCTCGGACCGACACTGTCCAAGGAAATGTGCACGGACCCATAGAATAGAACTGGTGCGACGTTTTGTCCGATCGCACCAAGACCGAAAATACATTATGTGCACAGGGTTTTTTTTTTTTCTTTTCCAAAGCATGCCATCATGTGCCACCTACCAAATATTTCCGCCCAAATGGAACAATACGCAAAGAAGGGGGAATCTGTACAAGACGAACGCTCAAAATAGCACCAAAAAGTGGCTCTCGGCAGAAAGCGCCACGCTCTCAAAGAAAACGGCCAGTGAAGATTATATAAGGATTCAAATAAATCTGGTGTGAATAATCAGGTGGTCTTCTCAAAGAGGTGGTCTTTTGGACAAGTTTGATAGTATTTCATAATCTGGCAAATATTAGTTCTTGTTGTTAAGTATTAATATTACTCACTAAAAGGAAAAGACAAAACACAGTACAAAGGCCACTCCAGCACTGCGATTAATAAGCAGAGTAGCTCGGGGATGGAGGTTCTCCAACACTGGATTTCCACTACACAGAAGAGGAATTTGTAAGGTCAGGACAGAACTATCAACCTATTTTTTTTACATTCAATGAATAACACAATAATATAAAAGTGCGGCCTCGTAATAACCGAACAATATAAGGTAATATATCTCGTGTAAATGGTTAATAAAACAGAAGGGAAAAGAGAACGCACGACCTTCATCTTTTATGTGCACGCGGCTCTCGCTTTCACATATGGCAGAGTTACCTGGGTCACGTTACAATCAATTACTGCCATGTAGTACACCGTGGTAAATATTTTACTCGTATTTATAAGCGGGAGAGAAAAAAAAATATCATATAATCACCTATTGTTAAACATTTACAAGGCTCCCCTTTACAGTAAATAATTAAGGTCCTGTACTTTAACCCTTGTTCTACGATCACATTTACATGGGGTGAATTTGGAACAGACGTGTCACGAGATCAGATTTCTTCCTATTGAATCACACATGCCAGCCATACAACAGAAATGTTATTATCCACATACACCCATGATTATGAGATATATGTACTCGTGTACACACAAGACTTGTGAGGCGAACGCTGCGTAGATCGCAGTCATATACCCTAATTCATCAGTCGTTTACACAGTACTAAATCATCCAAATACATGGTTTTGGATACAATCGTTTCTTCCCAAAAGTCACAGCTAAAGGGTTAATCTCATACACTAAAAGTGGGTATAATTGTAAAAACAAGCAACTTTGCAATTGACTTTTTTATTAAGTCGTCTCTCCGTTCTGAAGAATGGAGTCATTTTTCATTCTAATGTTTACTGCTCGTTGCCTAGGTTATCAGCCACCCCTGCAGTCTAGCAGCGGTGGCAGAACATGGATAGCACTTACAAACTGTTTCCATTAGAGCTAGTAAGCGCTTCTCTAGAGCTGGGCTGGGTCGTTAGGGTATGTTCACATGTTGCGCTTTTGTAGCTTTTTTATGGAAATTAAAAGCTGCTTTTTACAGTGCCATGAGATTTCAGAAATGTCATGCACACGCTTGTTGTCTTTTTGTTCCTGACCAAAATGGAAAACTGCTGCATTTCAATTCTTTCAGCGTTTTTCATCATAAAAAGGAACGAGAAAGTGCAAAAACAACTCAAAAACGTAATCATGCATTTTAGATGCTTTTTGGTGAATTAAATTAACTTTATTAAACATGTACTGTAGACAAATGACACATTTAATCTGCATAAAAAAACACCCCAGCAAAAATGCAGCAAAACATGGTTTTTGGAAGCAGCTTTTTTTCTTTTTTTTTTTACTGTCAATAGAGAACATTTTAACTGCAGGAAAAAAGCAACATGTGAACATAGCCTTAAAATGTACTTTCAGATCCCAATCTCACCAGCTTCAATGTCCCTGCGCTCTTGTGATGAAGAGGAAAAGCTGCCTCTGCTTTCACCACTGGAGAGTACAGATCAGCCAGCAGTGATACAATGTCTCTGGTCTAAAATGTCAATAATTCTTGAGCCCACCAACCCCAGCAATCAGGAAGTCGGGAGGCGGGGGAGCGATGCGCTCCTGAAGAATGAAGATGATTCAATCACTTACAGTGAGCCACAACAACTCCTGCAGCACCACTGGGCTCCTACATGACGGCACATGAGCTCCTGTCTGCCCGCACATAGGAGAACTACAAGGAGCATGCTCTATTGGATGAAGTAAACACTCAGCTGTTTTCTACTATAAGCAATGAAGGGCACATAACACTTTCTATGGAGCATGTCACAATTTTTTGGGGTGGTGTTACATAAGGAGGTACAGTAGTTCCCCATACACCTATATGGGTGCCGTGAGAACTTACTAGGCTACTATGCCATTCAGTATATTACAAAGCTTAAGGATAGCCCCTACAGCAGCAGTAATAGCGCCACATTATTAGTAATCACACAACTCTGCTTAGATAAGATATAGCTACGCCTTTATACTAAAATGGCAAGCTAATAAATATCTAATGTCACTATGTGGAGTTGGTAAGCCAAACCTCCGGCTCCTCCATTTCCCAGACTCCGACCCCACAGCACTGGTCACTACTGAGCATGTACATAAAGTGCAGCACAGATTCATCTCAACTCTGACCCCACAGCACTGGTCACTACTGAGCATGTACATAAAGTGCAGCACAGATTCATCTCAACTCCGACTCCACAGCACTGGTCACTACTGAGCATGTGCATAAAGTGCAGCACAGATTCATCTCACCTCCGACTCCACAGCACTGGTCACTACTGAGCATGTGCATAAAGTGCAGCACAGATTCATCTCCACTAAAAGCCGAGATCCTTAGATCAGGAACAGAACAGACATTTATAGGACATTTTATAACTCCCAAATTATGAAAACATTTACAGAACATCCTGCATTGTACTACTAAACCTAATGTATTATGTATTTTAGGAGTCGGTCAATGTTATACCCAAGAAAAAAAGGTAGCACACTGTAGCGCTATAGCTTGCAA
>VIAB01000194.1:39204-60845 GCA_009801035.1 Oophaga pumilio
CAGCAGAGTGGCAGGGGGCGGCCTTCCAGTCCCCTCTATTTCTAGAAGGAGGAGGCGAGGAGGTTATTTCCAGCTCCTCTCCAGCCCCGGCTGTCTGATCTGACGTCGGCAGCCTCCAGTTCCAGCATTTCTTACTACCACAGGCAGCTTTGTGCTCCAATGCCTCAGCCAGAGCATCTCTGCTAGTTCCATTCAGTTGACAGAGAAAGAGAGGGAGAGAGAGGGGGACAAGGTAAGATGCTGCAATCAGCCACCTGACAGCAGCCCCTCTCCATCCCGGTGCCTGACACATGACATTAACCCATGGTGTGCCAGGAGCGCAGACAATCCCACAGAAGGGCTTTGTCCCTCCGCGTCCCATTATCCCTCATGATGGATGTTTGCTTTTGTTCGCTTGGTGTCTATTCTTGGTATGGCTTTACGTGGTGATGGCATGCAATAGGGGTGGGGGCTGTCAGAGAAATGTAAGGTACAACACGTCTCTTTGTCTGTGTGCTTGCATGGTGGGGACAGTAGTCAGATCCTCAAGTGACCATCATTCACCATTTATCCTTTTTTTTCTTGCTCCTTGCAGTCATTGGAGGACAGAAGACACCCATGTAAAGACAATTTTTGGGGGGAAGAAGAAGGATAGTCTGACGTATTCATCTGAATCCTTTCCTGAGACAAAATTTAATCACATTTGGGAATTTTTACAAGCAAACTGGGATCTATGAGTGGAAAGGTGATCAAACCGAAGGAGGAAAAAGATGCTTCTAAGGGTAAGCAGAACTTAATTGGATGGAGGCATTTGGGCAAGTGGTGACCTTTTATTTTGCAATCTCTAACTCTTCATGGTGGCCATGCCTTCATGACATGGAAGACAAAACAAACACATTGCATTGTAATGTTTGTGCCACATGTCTGCGGGAACAAGCGTCGGCACCCTGTTGGGGAAGGGTCATATTGCAGATTTCCCCTGTGTTTAGAAGTTGTTTGCACTGTGCGCTGTCCACACAGGAGAAGACGTCTCATCTTGTATTTAAAAGGTCCATGAAACCTAAAGTTATCTGCATAAAATCCATATTGTTCTCTCATGTGAACGTACAATCCATAGATAATCTTAGCTTTGCCGGTATGTAATATTTTCTCGGACGATCTATGGGAAATCCAATTGGTGACCCCTACAGTCAACCTCTCCATGGCCTGGAATGGCTGCTTACAGCCAACGACAGACCATAGAGCATAGACTTTGGTTTTATTGTGGCTCTCTGCGTTTTCCATGAAGTCTGCTACTTTGCACATGTTGCAGTCGTCTTATGTCACTGCACTGGGGGTACATAGCGTTAGCTGGAGGTAGCACCTAGTGCCTGGTGACATGAAGCCATCAGCTGCTCTTCTGGAGGATCAATAAGGCTAATCTTCTAGTGTCACATTAGGAAGTCTCTCCCTACAATGAAAGGCCGTGCTTTATGCACGAATTGGATGTTTGCTATGATGTGTTTCCCACTATTACCATGCAGTCGGCTGGCTGCTGGATGTAAACTGGGTGACAATTGCCATGGAGACAAGGAGGGCAGGAGGGGGTGGGGAGGGAGGTATATCACAGCGCCGCTGCATTAGTGTCATTTGCATCCTGAGCACCAGCAGCGGCAGGAGCAGGGATCCAGGTCCAGGTGGTCGGCCGCCACCAGAAGTCACACAAGTTTATGATTGACGTGAGCGAAACAGACACAATAAGAGACTTAGCGCAACGCGGACCCCAGAGGGGAACACAACGCAGTCCCAGTCCCTACTATTATTATTAGTTATCACTTTATTATTTACAAATAATGTTCAGTGTTCACCATCTGTATACTTGTACAATATTTATACCAGTATTGTAGCAGTAAAGTGTCTGCGATCTAGTGAGCACAATATCTATCGATCGATCGATCTGTCCGTCGTCTGTCTATCATCTATCTATTAAGAAAAAAGCAGCAACAGCAATTTGGGTGCAAAGACTTCCAGATACATAGCAGTCCACAATTATAACCAAAAAAGTTGGTCTCAGCACACCATCCTATGTAAAAAAATGCCATTTAATAACCCATAAAGCGATGTTTTGGCTCCAAAGCTTGAGAAAGGCTCATACTTGGAGCGGAAATGTCGCTTTATGGGCTATTAAATAGCATTTTTTCTACATAGGATGGTGTGCTGAGTCCATTGTTTTTTTACTATCTATCGATGTAAAATAAAAAAATGAAAGCAGATCTCCTTTAAGGAATTAGAAAAACTGTGGTGTAATAGCCCATTGGGGCTCAGCAATGTTTCGGTTCTGTTGAGACCCTTTGTTAAGGCTTGCGAGAGATTCTTAACAGATCTGAAACATTGCTGAGACCCAATGGGCTATTACACCACAGTTTTTCTAATTCCTTAAAGGAGATCTGCTTTCATTATCTATCTATCTATCTATCTATCTATCTATCTATCTATCTATCTATCTATCTATCTATCTATCTATCTATCTAAAAACACTAAAGTGGAATAATTCTTTCTCAATCTCTTTATCTTACTTTTTATTTCCTCTATTAACAGAGACTTTATTAGAAAAACAAGAGTATGTAGTGTGTATCTACTATATAGGGTCTATGTTTTTTTTTCTCCTCTTTCTTTCTTTCTTTCTTTCTTTCTTTCTTTCTTTCTTTCTTTCTTTCTTTCTTTCTTTCTTTCCATCCTTCTTTCTTCATTTTCCTTCCTTTTCTTCCCTTCTTCCTCCATTCTTCTTTCTTTCTTTCTTTCTTTCTTTCTTTCTTTCTTTCTTTCTTTCTCTTTCTTTCTTTCTTTCTTTCTTTCTTTCTTTCTTTCTTTCTTTCTTTCTTTCTTTCTTTCTCTCTTTCTTTTTCCTCCTCTTTCTTTCTCTCTTTCTTTTCCTCCTCCTTCTTTCTTTCTTTCTTTCTTTCCCTCCTTCTTTCTTTTTCCTTCCTTTTCTTCCCTTCTTTCTTTCTTTCTTTCTTTCTTTCTTTCTTTCTCTCTTTCTTTCCCTCCTTCTTTCTTTCTTTCTTTCTTTCTTTCCCTCCTTCTTTCTTCTTTTTCCTTCCTTTTCTTCCTTTTTTCTTTCTTTCTTTCTCTCTTTCTTTTCCTCCTCCTTCTTTCTTTCTTTCTATCTCTCTTTCTTTTACTCCTCCTTCTTTTTTTCTTTCTTTTTCTTTCTTTCTTTCTTTCTTTCTTTCTTTCTTTCTTTCTTTCTTTCTTTCTTTCTTTCTTTCTTTCTTTCTTTCTTTCTTTCTCTCTTTCTTTTCCTCCTCCTTCTTTCTTTCTTTCTTTCTTTCTTTCCCTCCTTCTTTCTTTTTCCTTCCTTTTCTTCCCTTCTTTCTTTCTTTCTTTCTTTCTTTCTTTCTTTCTTTCTTTCTTTCTTTCTTTCTTTCTCTCTCTCTCTTTCCCTCCTTCTTTCTTTCTTTCTTTCTTTCTTTCTTTCTTTCTTTCTTTCTTTCTTTCTTTCTTTCTTTCTTTCTTTCCCTCCTTCTTTCTTCTTTTTCCTTCCTTTTCTTCCCTTTTTCTTTCTTTCTCTCTTTCTTTCCCTCCTTTCTTTCGTTCTTTCTTTCTTCTTTTTCCTTCCTTTTCTTCCCTTCTTCTTTCTTTCTTCCTTACATAAGTGGTGTTCTCTCACTGCACGTGCTGCACATTTGCACTGTTACCTTGTGTAGTGATCACACACGTATAAAATATGCACACATTATGTGGTGAACAGGCCTAATACTATCGACCAAAGTAACGAGCTTTCAAATATATTTCAAAGGTAAAACTATCACCTATAAAGACAATGGAGTGTCACAACCACCAGTTAAAAGCCTTTTAGTCACAATTCTTTAAAAACAAACATACATTTGCCATGTAATAAGGCCTTAGAGGGGTTATCGGTGTTCAGCTAACCGCGTGCAGTCACTCTATGTCCCTGCAGACTTCTGATTCCTTACAGCGTGTCATTCAGACACTGTCAAGATTCTTTGCTCAATACAAGTGGATGGAGAGAGGACTAGTGGACATGTAATTGAGTGAGGCCGCGCATGTCTAGTTGGAATGTGGCCGGACACATGCCAATCACATCCTTCACTGCCTCTCTCGGAGGATTCTGGATTTGTATGGTGCATGTGCTTTAAGGGTTTAGAAGCCTGCAGTCACATAGAGTGACTAGAGGGACATAGAGTGACTGCAGACTCTTAGTAGAAAACTGGACTACTTCTTTCAGAGGTGCAAAACACAGCCAGTGATAAGGGTACAGGCAGACATAAAGATTTTCCATTATCATGTATATTAAAAGGGTTGTCCACTGCTAGGAAAACCCCTTCTCATACCCCACACTTGGCCCTGATTAAAATAAAGTATCCTATACTCACCTCCTATGCCAGCGGTGCCGACACTCGCGGTCCCGGGACTCCTGTGTGGTTGTGATGACTTATGAACCTGGCGCCCAATCAGCGCTGTCGTCACTGTCTTCTGTCCAGTTGACCTCGATGAGTAAGTCAGAGATCAGCTGCAGTCCCGACATCCTCTTCATATTCAATTTGTCCAAAGGTGGAGACATTGACGCCAGCGCTGATTGGGTGCTGGACACCATGTGACTCAAAAAACGCACCGGAGCCCTGGGGAGTGCGAGAGCCGACGCCGCTGGAACAGTGCCGGCTCGGGAGATGAGTATGGGCTTTTTTATTTTATCGGTGCCAAGCGTGGGGAATGAGAAGGGTTTGTCCTAGTAATAAAATTGCAGTGGTAGATCTGACTAGTGTTCTTTATTCTGCATAGATGTATTTATTGCAGGATCTACAGTATATAGAATCGGCCATGGTGGTCCAGGTCCATTATTGCTGCAGGCGAGTTGTTACTACTACATGTGAATGGACAACATTGTGTCTGGTTCTACCCAAACCCCTGACAATGTTTGTTGACCTTTTATTAGCGCCTTCCTATGTGATACATGCATATTTATAAAGAATGATAAATAATTGTTTTTTAATGATGATAGTTGTGTGACTCTATTGTCTTCATAGGCAATAATTATTATTGCAGTGATATTATAAGTTATTATTACTGGAGGTCACTATACAGAATTTGTCCATAATGAACCTATACAGATGGCGCACTGTGAACAAGTGGTATAAAGGTGAAACTTCCACCTATAAAATACAAGGAGCGGCATTTAGGTTTATGGTATTTATGAATATTACATTCAGTAATAAAAGTAGAAGTCATGTTCCTGCGTAGTAAAGCCTGTGCTGCGGTACACTAAGATTTTATGGATACACTGCACATAGAGAACACACAAATCCTAAATTCCACTTGATGCATTGATTCTACAATGCACCGTGCAAGTATTTACACTGAAAATGTCTCCTCTGCGCGGCCGGTGACTACAGGATCACTCATTGCTATAAACAATGTCAGCTATTGGCATAAGCTTCTGTCATAGAGCTGGCATTCCTACGGGGAAGAATACGGTAGCTCGATGTCTGGGAGGTGACAGCAGAGAACGGGCACCTTTCATCTGAATGTATGGAGTGTCCATGTAATCTGCTCTTGTAACCGATCCCTCCACATGCGCAGTGGACGGACCCTCACACATCGACCTGCTGGCAAGTGAAGGTTCCGATAAGAGAAAGTCTTTGTGGTTTTTCGTCTTCATATATTTTGTGTATTTTTCTGCCTGTTATATACATATAAGTGCTTATCATTGAGACCTCTGAGCCATGAGAACAGTGGGGCCCATTTATCAATGGTGTCCAGACGGCGAGGTTGGGTCTGGGTGTAAACTGAGCTGTATTAGTACAATGTTGCACACACCATGATAAAAGTGTGTGATACACCAAGCCGAGGCCGATCTGCTGAACATGTGCTTTCCTGGGTTCTGTACTCAGACATGGGAACAATATTGCAATTGTTTCAATTAACGACACAAACCCACTACACCCATCATGAGGAGGGAACAGGGGAAAGTTAGGTTAGCAAGTTGAAGTGATAGACTTGTCTAAAGAGATAAGTTTTTAAAGCACACTAAAAAATGTGGGGGCTAGATATTAGTCGGATCATTTGGGGTAGTGCATTCCACACACTGGCGCAGCACGAAAGAAGTCTTGGAGGGGAAAGGGTGAGGTTTGCATTATGGAGGATGTTAGTCTTAGAACAGTTTCAGAATATAGGGCACGGGTAGGGTGATAGATAAAGGAGGAGAAGTAGGGTGGTACAGAACTGTGGAGCACTTTTTGGGTGAGAAAGATAAGTTTGTATTGTATTCTGTAATGGATGGGTAACCTGTGCAATTACTGGTACATGGTAGAGGCATCGGTGTAGCAGCTGGACAGAAATACAAGCCTGGCTGCTGAATTTAGGACGGATTGCAGAGTAGAAAGTTTGGTTGGAGGGAGACTAATCAGTAGAGAGTTGCAATAGAGCAGACAAGAATAAATAAGAGTGACAGTAAGGCTAAGTGCACACCTTCAGGAATACTTGCGTTATTTTCGCGGTTTTTCCGCGATTTTCCGCGGTAAAAACACGAAAAAAACGCAAGCATTTCGCATCCTATACATCTTAATGGATTCCGCATGTTTTGTCCACATGTTGCGGTATTTTCCGCGAAAAAAACGCTTAGCGGAAAATCTAGCAACATGTTCATTAATTTTGCGGAATGTAAGCGGTCCATATGCGGATGGTACCCAGGGTCTGGAGGAGAGGAGACTCTCCTCCAGGCCCTGGGTACCATATCCCTGGTAAAACAATAATTAAAATAATAAATAATGTTATTCTCACCTTCCGGCGTCCCCCCGCAGCCTTCCCGCCTTCACCGACGCTCCCGGCAACTCCGGTCCCAACAGTCCTTTGCAAGAATCACCCAGATGGCATAGCGGTCTCGCGAGATGTACGTCATCGGGGTGATTTGTCGCAAAGCACTCTTGGGACCGGAGTTGCCGGGAGCGTCGCTGAAGGCGGGAAGGCTGCGGGGGGCCGCCGGAAGGTGAGAATATCATTATTTATTATTTTTTTTATTATTTTTACATTAGATCTTTTTACTATTGATGCGGCATAGGCGGCATCAATAGTAAAAAGTTGGTCACACGTGTCAAACACTATGTTTGACTCGTGTGATCAACCTGTCAATCAGTTTTCCAAGCGATGCTACAGATCGCTAGGAAAACGCTAGCATTCTGCAAGCTAATTACGCTTGCAAAACGCTATTATTCCGGCGGGAATCAGCATACAAAAAACGTGCGTATTTCCCGCGGGAGAAGTGCGGGATTGCCGCGGAAATTTCCGCGGCAATTCCGCAACGTGTGAACTTAGCCTAAGAGTTTTTGCAGTTTCAAAGGTGAGAAAAGGTTGGATTCTGGAGATGTTTTTTAAGATGTAGGTGACAAGAGTGAGTCAGTAATTGGATATAGGGAACAAAGGAAAGTTTTGTGTCAAATATGACCCCAGGGCAGAGAGAGCGTGTTTCTTGTGAGTTATGATTGAACCACCCAAGGTAATTTCATTGTTGGGTATAGGTAGGTTAGTAGAGGGGGGGACATGAGAAGTTCAGATTTAGAGACATTTAGTTTTAGATAGAGGGAGGACATGATGTTAGAGACAGCCGACAATGATGTCAAGAGACGAAGTACACAATTGGGTGTCATCTGCATAGAACTGGGACTGAAAACTAAATCTACTGATTGTCCAATAGGGACAGGATATAGGGAGAAGAGGAGGAGGCCTAGGACTGATCCTTGAGGACCCCCGACAGTAATGGGAAAAGGAGAGGGAGATGATTTATCTATCCTTTTGTTATCAGTCTACTATATGAATCATATGCTATGTAATCTGAAGACAGCATGATGTAGGGGTTAGAACACTGAATTTAGCAATTTTTAACTTAGCAAACGGTGTGCTGTTGTTTACTTATAATGAAGATTTAGTCACCAGATTATCACTTCTGGGCTAGGTCTCATGTGCCTTTTAGATTGGCTACACCCCCTACACTGATCTGCAGCTCACTGACAAAAGACAATTTACCCATAAAGCAGTGGCGTGGGCGGGGCTAGCTTTCTGAGCTCTGCTTCATGTTACAACTAAAAACTCTGATTATGTCACAACTACTGCACCCAATAAACTAAGTGATACATCGCTGGAATCAGGGTCTCTTTTCCTACCTTATGCTGCTTTTTGATGAGGTGGCAAAAACCTGGTGAGGTGAGAGATTCCCTTTAATATATCTGTTATCTATCTTTTTTCTATCTGTCTCTACAGCTATCAGTTTATCTATTACCCTATTTTTATCTGTTTGCTATCTGTCTTTTCTCAAATCAATCTATGTTCATCTTTCTGTCAAGCATTCTATCTATCTAAATATCTATCTATCCATTATCTATCTATCTATCTATCTATCTATCTATCTATCTATCTATCTATCTATCTATCTATCTACCCATCAATTATCTATCTATTATCTATCTATCTATACATTATCTATCTATTATCTATCTATCGATCAATCTATCTATCGAGTTATCTCTATCTATCTATTTATCTATCTATTAGCTAATGGATCAGTAAAGCCATGTTTTTTCACTTTAATTTTTGGAGTGCTGCCTGTTTTTTTCTTATTTTCTATTTTGGAGGTTTGGACGTCACATCACCTTAACAGGTTTTATTGCACCCGGCTTCTTTTGGTAGCGCTGTAGTGCTGCCTAATTTTCTTAATTATCTATCTATCTATCTATCTATCTATCTATCTATCTATCTATCTATCTATCTATCTATCTATCTATCTATCTATCTATCTATCTATCTATCTGTATCTATCTATCTATCTGTATCTATCTCAGTCATATTACCTGTCTACCCTCCTATCCATCTATATTATCTACCAATCTTATTTTTATACCAAATGTCTAGACTGAATATAAGCCATTTTCAGGTATAGTGGATGTGACACTGCAGCTATTCATCATGCTAACTGCTCAGTTGAATACCGCAATATGTTATCGCTATACATTTTGCATCTGAGTCAACAAATTTAATTTAAAAATGCATTGAAAAAAAACCTATGGAATGTTCCAAACCCAAATACTAAAATACTGTATGAGCTAATACTGCCCGGCCCAAGATACAATGAGAACTATGGCAACTAATGAACATTAATCCATTAATCACACCTCCACCACATACAACATGGAATTTTTTCAGTCATGCTGGCGGTCTTGGTTTTAGTGGAGTTTCTAATCTAAACGTCTTTTTTGTCAGAGCAGGATTTCATGAAATCTCTATCAGAATGCTGGAATGCAGAGGAAATATAATGTCCCTGTAGCTTTTACTGCCCAGTACAGGAGTCGTTTGTTACTGGTGTTGCCTATGTGACATTCTAGCTTTTTACTGGTGTTGCCTATGTGACATTCTAGCTTGTTACTGGTGTTGCCTACGTGACATTCTAGTGTGTTACTGGTGTTGCCTATGTGACATTCTAGTGTGTTACTGGTGTTGCCTATGTGACATTCTAGCTTGTTACTGGTGTTGCCTATGGGACTTTCTGTCCTTTTTGCCGGTTTTAGAATGTGGGGTTTGATAATGATTTCTACAGTACGTTGCTTTTCTACAAAATGACTTGTTAGTTTATTTGCATTTTGCAGAGGTAATTAGTTTTCAGTATTAATATTATCATATGTGTAATTCTACATAAGCGATATGCAAACATAATAAGATGTTACAACTGGTGTTAACATTAACCAGGTGTGATGAATAACATTGCACTACTGCTGTGCTAAGTCATTTATCATGATGACCAATTTTCTACTCCTTCTTTAATTTGTACAGATTAGCAGGGGTACGCAGTAATTTTAAAAGAGCACAGGTTCCCAAAAAAAAGAGATGGAAAAATTCTTCTCCATTCTTCATCATCCTCCTGACACTCTCTGTGACAACTTTCTTCTACTACGTCACACATACATGTGCTAGTATTTTTGGAACATCGCTGAGTTCAAAAGTGATTTACCTTGGGTAACTTGGGTAATATCTAGTACGTGCTCTGTAGTCGTTTTGGATAATCACGAGGTAAAAGGTTTTTTTTCTGGATTTTAAAGGGTTGTTCCCATGACTGACCTTCAAGAGTATACCGCTCCCCTGAGTGCACCGCTCCACTGACTGCAAAACTCCCCTGAATGCACCACTTCCCTGAGTGCACCGCTCCGCTGAGTGCACCACTCCCCTGAGTGCACCGTTCCCCTGAGTGCACTGTGTTATGAATGTGCTAGAGATGGTTTCTGAGCAGAGGCTCCCTCTGGTGGTTACAGACAGTACTGAACCTTTCAGCGAGGAATGGCAATCTGGGATCACGGACTGGTCTGATATAAGGGAGGTTCCCTCCCATGATGGTTGCCGGTGATCAATTGTTCTTGTCTCAATTGTGGTTCCTGGTTCATTTGGAAGTTTGCTGAGTCTTGCCTGCATCTACTGCTATCAGATAAGATATTTTCTGGTTTTATTTTTGTGCTTGCTTTTTGCATTGTTCCCTGCACTTCTGTGGAGGTCAGCCAGGTCCCCTCCGGGGGCTTGTGCTCCTCTCAGTTTATCTGGAGCCACTGTTGTTTGTTCATTTGATTTTTCCTGTTTTTTCAGTGGCTGCGGCTTAGTTTTGTTACACCAGAGATCTGATTAGGTGGTAGAGATCGTGTGATCTCAGGTGTTTTTGCAATCAGAAGAGTTGGTATTTTTTAGGGTTTTTTTTGGATTGCAGTGAGTATCCTTTCCTGTACTTTTCTGTATAGACAGATTGGGCCCCAGCGTTTGCTAATTCTATTTTTTGTCTGTGTCCGTGCTTCTTCTTGTCTAACCGCCATTACATGTTTGGGGGCTTCTTATTTTCTTTGGGGATCTGCTCCGGGGCAGATAGCTTTCATCTTTCTGCCTTTAGGTGTAGTTATCTCTCAGGCTGTGACGAGGCGTCTAGGATCAACGTAGGAACGCTCCACGGCTACCTCTAGTTGTGTGGTTAGTTCAGGTTACTGCAATCCAATAGGTTCCAGCCTCTCTGGTGTATAGCCGTTTTTGCTTATTCTCCTCAGCTACCAAAACATAACAGCACTGCTTCCCTGGGTGCACCGCTCCCCTTAGTGCACCGCTCCCTTTAGTGCACCACTTCCCTGAGTGCACTGCTAGGCTGAGTGCACCACTCCGTTGAGTGCATCGTTCCCCTGAGTGCATCGCTTCCCTAAGTGCACCACTCCCCTGCTTGGCTTTCTTCTAGCCAGAGACAGTTTGGGCCAGCGCCATTCTCATTCAGCTGGCCTGAACTGTGCACTCTCCTATGATGCAAAAACAGCTTTCCTTCTTAGCACAGTATGACAAAAGCTGGCTAAATCCAGCTATCCGGCCAGCTTCAGAAATGTGCTTCCAAACGCTATAACAATGAGCTTGCAAGTGCTGCATTTCTTGCCTAGGATACCAGCCATCTCAGATAAAGTGCGGAGGTGGTCCGTAACCTAGACAATGAGCAGTACACAATACAATTAAAAATCCCTTGATTTTTGAGAGTGGAGATGATTGTTGATAAGACATAATTTGCACAGTTGCTCATTTTTACATGCATTTAGCTGTTATACCCACTTATGACAAGAAAACCTTTTTTAAAAATTGGCAGTCTATCCTTAGGATAGTTTGTCAATATCAGATTAAAGTAGTCGGACTGCTGGCATCTCCACCAATCAGGAGATTAAAGAGGCAGCGGTGCACCAGAAGTGATTCAGTGGCTTCTTTACCTTGTAGTTCTGCTAATACATTAGGTAGGTATCTGACAACAATTTTATCTGCTACCAATGATAACCAGCAGAATTTTGACTACAGCTCTGGATTACTGTATAATACAGGAGGCAAGTCAAGGGACTCTTTCAGCAAGATTTCACACTCCACACTAATTATATGCTCCGCCTCCTTCTACTTGTCTGATGGCTCCTTTACCTGAATTCACACAGCTTTCAGTCAAACAGGAAGAGGCGGTGCTGGGTGGAGAATTTAGCTGTAGTGACAGAGGCTTCAGATCTACCATAGCTCTTCAGCCTCATTTGAATATCAATTCAAATTCCGATTTCTCAGCAATAGAGGAACTGACTCGCCATATATCGGTATTTCTGGACTTGTGTTTGAAAGAGCTACATGCACATAAATAGTTGGGGTGCAAAATCCTTGTGACAGATTACTTTTCAGGCGGGTCTCAAGTCTTGTAATTACAGTAGAGCCAGTGGTTAGGGTGCTTTTCACATTGCGTTTTGCAACCCTTTGGTTGGTACTGTCAGGGCTTAAGTCCGAACCCTACCACCCCCTGTAAAACTGGATTCAGGCATATGCGCCGAGACCATAGAGTATGATGGTGGCGACACAGTGGACGTGCATCATTTTCTGGGGTATACACCTACTGGAGGCAGTCTACTACGTCTGGGAGTCCGCCTCCAGTAGGCATTTGCCATTTTGCAGGTTGGTTTAGACATAAGCCTCGACGGGACTAACAAACAGGTGGCAAACGTAATGTGAAAGCACCCTTAGAGATTGCCACCATATTTGTTGGTTTTACAACTCAATTTTAATATGATGCCATTGTCAAGAGAGCGACATTTAAGCAGTGAGGCACAATAGAAAAGTGCCACAGTCTATGTGTGGAAATGGGGAATAGTTCATAGTTTTCATCATGCCAGGCACAGCAATAGCTTGTGCGGGTAGGAAGAGTAATCAGTTTAATAGCATCATAATTAAGAGAATGTGTTTCAGACTTTTCACCACGGTCTTACATCCTGAATCCCTTTGATGATAAGGATATAATACAATTTACAAAATCTTTAATGGGTCCTGGGAGTATATTGTACGCTGTGCCTGGTTGAAGTGTCAATGGGAACCTACGACAGGTGCAAACACTAATGTCTGCAAACTTCTTGTCATGGATGAATCTGGATGGCAGACTTGGGGCGCTAAATAGAGTTAACCGATGTCAAGAACATTCCATTGATGCATTGTTCTTTTTGAGACTTTGTTATTAAGTGTTTAATTCTGGTCATTTCATGCATCAACGTACATGACTTTCAGCAGTTATATTGAAAGTTAATAATTTAACAAAAACGTCTCAAAAGTAATATGAGCAGTTGATGATATTCTTCATATCATGGGTCCTTTATAAATGTTTTATATACATGTTAATTATTTAAAAAGTTTTTGAACAATATATAGGAATGTCACGAAAATCGAAGCGAGTGCGAAATGTGCAACCTGGAAATGTTTCTTGGTAAGAATTATCCCACGGTTTATTACCATTGGGTTGCTTAGTTTGGGAAACCCATCTGCAAATATCTCATTAATGAAATATAATTTTATAGAGGGGTTTCCTATTTAGAATATTTCATGTATTAGTACAAAGCGCAGCTACAAAAGTGACTCGTTGTGGAGGAGATGACATGCCTTTTAAATAACTGCTCAACCAACTGATTTCAATGGGAACCATGCAATGTTTAATTTCACCTATGGTGGTTTTTTAGGTTTCCAAATACCATAGATCTGGGATGGACACTGAGGTTAAGCAATAGAACACCCTGCAATCACTAGTAGGTTCTTCTAAAAGAAAAGAGATTTCTAAAGCAGACAAAACCTTTAAATGGAGTCTGTCAGCACAAAATGACTGTTCAAACCAGGCACAGGTGCTCAGTGCATCCTTGGCGTGGCCAAAAAGTACAGTGCACCTTCCCACCTACTTGTTTTCCATCCCTCTCGAACCAGAGATAATTGAAAAAAAAATAGGTGGGAAGTTGAATTTCATTGTTTGGCTGTGCCAAGAGTGTGCCAACACCCGTGAACAGCCACTTTATACTAACAGATGTCCTTTAAAGGGGTTATGTGGAAATTTTTATCTTTTTTTGCTTCTGGCTTAAGAGCTTACAGGGAGGTAGTTGTTATCTACCTGCCTCTTCTGACCAGCACCAATCTCTGCCAGCATAGAGCTGTCACAGACGGCTCCAGACAGCGATTCAGTGGCTTCTGCTGATGTTATGTCCATAGAGCATCTTCTTCTCTTCTGCTCTACTCTCTCTAAATGCAGGGAGCCAGCTATCAATCACCATGACACTAGCAGTCATGCCCCATCAGCAGAGCAGCCCCAAAGAGATCATTTGTTGATGTGAAGCAGCTGAATCGCCGGCAGGAGCAGTCAATGATTTTCCATAGGATTTTCCAACTACTCCTGTGTCATCTGATCTGTCATGTTTCCCTCCTTTACATTTGTTCCTCTTCTTGATCACTTAAAGTTGGAGAGAAAGCAAATAGAAGAGAGCAACGTATGACCACAAGATCTGACTACATAGTTGTTTGTAGTCTGTTACTATGGTGATTTCTTCTGTTGTAGACACAAAAAGAAAAATGTTTACAATAAAAGCTATCTAAAATTTTGCTTCTTTTTTCTTCTTAAATAAACTTCAAGCCAAAAAAGTCTTTCAAGCCTGCAGCTACCCTTTTAAAGTTTCTATAAAATTCAATATAAAAAGTTTACCTTATTGTATAATAAAATGCATTGAACGAATATCTCAGCAAAATTATATCTGATCAGCTCTTCCCGGTGTCATCTATATATATTTTCACAATCATTTCTGTAGATTGTAGAATCATTCTGAGGTTATTTTTCTGATTTGCTCCTCCCTATAAGTTCTCTATACAGAATATTAGACGATTCGCCTCTGGCCGAGAAAAAGTGTATTGTTTGTATTATCTTGTATTCTTAGCAAACAGAATTGTCTAGAAAAGTTCTCCTCACTCTTTATTTCCTAGTTTGTCTCTTTTCTTACTACTCTTCTAGCCGCGTCTTAGCCTCCGGCCGCTTCTGTCAGCCCCTTCAGCTCAGAAGTCACTCAGTAATTAGCCCACTGCTGGACTGGGTGTCCACACTGTCCAAAGATGGAACATTTCTGAAAGAGTTTTTAATTAAATAAATCTCCTAGTGCCTGCAGCTTGTAGAAAATGCTGATCCCGTTCAGAAGAAGCAGATTAAAAAAAAAAAAACTCTCAGAAATGAAAATCCTAGAAAAGTGAGTTAATATAGCTGACAAGACAAACCGTGGTGAAATAACACTTTACCCATGGGACTGGATATGTAAAACATAACAAACTCAGTCATAGTCACCTCAAGGAACTTACCTGTAACGAGCGCAGGCCGCTCCATGTGCTGTGCACAGACAGTAAGCAGAGATGTCACTCTTCCACCAAACGTCCGACTTCTACGCCCTGCGACAGGCTATAACAGTCAGGTGATTGAGCAGCATGTCATTGGATGTTTTATGATGACGCGCTCCTCAAAGTTACTTTACCGCTACAACCAGTCACAGGCAACAGCCGGCGCCTGGTTGAGCAGTGACATCACAGCGACATGTCTCAGCACCGAGTGACCTACGCTGGATCCAGGTGGGTGCTGGTAGGTGAGTAGGACTGAATTTGCTATGTTTTACATACCTAGATCCTGGGCAAAGATTTATTTTGCCTGGACAACTACTTTAAGGATTATGTTCCTAGTGATAGTTTTGGTCCAAATAGTCTAATGTAAAAATGTGATGCCTGCAAAGGTATATATATCATTGAGGCAGATCATGCGGATAAACCATAGAGGCAGGCCATGCAGGTATACCGTAGAGGCAGACCATGCAAGCACACCATAGAGGCTGACCATGAGGGTGGACTGTAGAGGCACATAATGCAGCCAGACCATAGAGGCACATAAAGCAGGCAGACCATAGAGGCAGACCATAGAGGCACATAACGCAGGCAGACCATAGAGGCAGACCATGGAGACACATAAAGAAGGCAGACCATAGAGGCACATAATGCAGGCAGACCATAGAGGCAGACCATAGCGGCACATAACGCAGGTGAGTCGCACGTACCAGGGCTTATGGGGTACTCGGCACTGAGCCCGTTCACTTCAATGGGGGAGAGGTCACGGGTAGCGCAGCTCGGTCTGTTGCCCTGGGCGCTCATTCAAGGGGGGATATTTACAGGGGATTTAGAAATTGTTCGTGACGCCACCTGTGGTTTCTGATCAGGGTGACCAGCGCTGCAGGGTGAATCCTCTGAGGGGTTGTTACTGGGAAGCAAGGTGTTAAGTCTCCCACAGGCGAGACTAATCCCTCGAGGTATATGGCGGTGCAGGGGTGCAAGCAATAAGGCAGACACACACAAGTCAGTCTCTTTCCATACCTTTACTTGTGATGGTTGCAGGCATGTCCCGGGAAGCTGCTCAGGGTGGAGGATGCACGTCCAGTAATCACTGTGTAGGGTTAAGGCCTCCTTACTTCCCGATGTGTGTGGGTTTCTAACTTGCATGAAGCTAAGTTTAACTCCTTCTCCTTGCTACGCCCGGCTGATCTTGTGATGAGGTCTTTTTGTGGACAGAACAGTGTCTCTATGGCGGTACCTGCCAGACCCCCGTCTTCCTGACCCCGGTTACGTATCAGCACTGAAGGGCCCCTCTGCGACTTGAAGTCCAGAGTCTCCGGTTTTTCCCACTAGCTGTGAAGATGCTAGCAAGCTCGGACCCGGTGTCCGGTTGTGCAGAGTGGAGGATAAGCTATCGTCGCTATTTCTCCTCAGTCACTCTCTCCCTTTTGTCCACTCGCCTGTCGTCCTACGCACACCTTAATATAAGCACAGGCAGCAGTAGATGTAGTAGTCAGCTTCCTTCTATCCACCGCTCACTGACCGTTCCTCAGCCCTCAGGCTAATCTGACAGGAGTTTCCCCCTCACAGCTCGTCTGAGGTAACTGCGTTCTCCAAAGTAGTGTCTGCTCTCCTGAGGTAATACCAACGACTAACTAACGTTCAGCTAGATTGTCTTCATCTCACTGCTGTCTCAAGGGCTCCCTCTAGTGGAACCAGGAAAAATGTTAAGTGTTGTATGCTTATCAGGTATTTGTGAATTACCTTTCTGTGCATCCTCCAGGGAACATGTGGCACCAAGCGCAGCTGGGCTACACACAGGCAGACCACAGAGGCAGACTATAGAGGCAGACCATGGAGGCACATAAAGAAGGCAGACCATAGAGGCAGACCATAGAGGCACATAATGCAGGCAGACCATAGAGGCAGACCATAGAGGCAGAACATGGAGGCACATAAAGAAGGCAGACCATAGAGGCAGACCATAGAGGGAGACTATAGAGGCCCATAATGCAGGCAGACCATAGTGGCACATAAGGCAGGCAGACCACAGAGGCAGACTATAGAAGCAGACCATGGAGGCACATAAAGAAGGCAGACCATAGAGGCAGACCATAGAGGCACATAATGCAGGCAGACCATAGAGGCACATAATGCAGGCAGACCATAGAGGCAGTTCATGCGCACTGGCCATGCAGCCAGACCATAGAGGCACATTAAGCAGGCAGACCATAGAAGCACATAGCGCATGCAGACCATAGAGGACAACCATAGAGGCAGACCATAGAGGCACATAACACAGGCAGACCATAGAGGCCGACCATAGAGGCCGACCATAGAGGCAGACCATAGAGGCACATAATGCAGGTAGACCATAGAGGCAGTTCATGCGCGCTGACCATGCAGCCAGACCATAGAGGCACATTAAACAGGCAGACCATAGAAGCACATAGCGCATGCAGACCATAGAGGACAACCATAGAGGCACATAACACAGGCAGACCATAGAGGCCGACCATAGAGGCAGACCATAGAGGCACATAACACAGGCAGACCATAGAGGCCAACCATAGAGGCAGATCATAGAGGCACATTAAGCAGGCAGACCATAGAAGCACATAGCGCAGGCAGACCATAGAGGACAACCATAGAGGCAGACCATAGAGGCACATAGCGCAGGCCGACCATAGAGGCAAACCATAGTGGCACATAACGCAGGCAGACCATAGAGGCAGACCATAGCAGCACATAACGCAGGCAGACCATACAGGCACATAACTCAGGCAGACCATAGAGGAAGACCATAGAAGTAGACCATAGAGGCACATAGTGCAGGCAGACCATAGAGGCAGACCATAGAAGTAGACCATAGAGGCACATAGCGCAGGCAGACCATAGAGGTCGACCATAGAGGCAGACCATAGAGGCACATAACGCAGGCAGACCAGAGAGGCAGACCATAGAAGTAGACCACAGACGCACATAGCGCAGGCAGAACATAGAGGCAGACCATAGAAGCAGACCATAGAGGCAAACCATACAGGCACATAACTCAGGCAGACCATAGAGGCAGACCATACAGGCACATAACTCAGGCAGACCATAGAGGCAGACCATAGAAGTAGACCATAGAGGCACATAGCACAGGCAGACCATAGAGGCTGACCATAGAGGCAGACCATAGAGGCACATAACGCAGACAGACCATAGAGGCAGACCATAGAAGCAGACCATAGAGGCACATAGTGCAGGCAGACCATAGAGGCAGACCATAAAAGCAGACCATAGAGGCACATAGCACAGGCAGACCATAGAGACAGACCATGTAGGCAGACCATGTAGGCAGACCATGCAGCTGCTATTAAGTCTTTTGATAAAGGAGTCTATTAAAGGCTATGGACACCTGTAACATGGAAAATATATTGGATCCTTGCTTAGTGTTAAATTTTAATAAAAACGTTTGATCTTCCAGGAGTATTTTTATTGGCTTGGGAACAAAGACATTTCTTTAGTGATAAAAAAGGATGAAAATGCAACACAGATGCTACATGGAGGCCATACAGATGATGCATAAGTAAAAACGTTTTTTTTTTTAATGAATTATGTAACGTTAGGGCGATGTTTGATGGCTGTGTAAATTGGACCAAGATCAGAACCCAGACTGACCCAACCCGAGTGTGACGGCTTCATGTATTTGTATGCAGCTGTCATGCTCGGGTCAGGAGAGCCGCCATCAGTCTATGCACTGCATTTCAATCTTGGTCTGATTTATACGGTGGTCTGACTGCGCCCTAACAGACAGTAATCAGGTTTCTTCAAAGCATTCAGCCAGATAATGAGCTTACACACTCTGCAGCAGAACATTTTTTTAAAGACTATTTAGAAAGTCACCAGGTTTTAGCGCATAACCTGAGAGCATTATTGTGTAGTGGCAGAGATCCTGATTCTAGCAATGTGTCACTTACCGATTGTATTTCTAGAAGATGTCAAAAACGTCTCTATCTCAGCTAGGAATCTAAGATTCACATGTTTTACAGAGTTGTTTGAAATCCTTGCAGTCCAATTGAGTATATATTACCTGGAGCCACCACCCTGCACGGTTTATTTTCCTTCTTTACACTCATGTCTATGGGTCCATGGAAAAATCGGGCAAGAGTGATCTGATTTTCACGGACTGACAGAATGGAGAAGGTGGAGAACTTTTCTTTCTTTTTTTTTTAATTCTCCACATACAAGAAAATCAGATAACACTCGAATCAATCTCTTATAAACGCTGATTAGAGTGTGATTACCATGTTCAGACTGATTTTGTCGGATGACAGAAAAACAGTCTTGTAACCCTAGACTTAGAGGTAAAATAGTCACCAGTGTTGCCCACCCAAACTAAGGAGTCATTGTTGATAATTTTATTTTTATTTTTTTTGTGTAAAATTATCCAAAAATCACTGACAGTCAACATTTTTTACAGACACAATGAAAAACCATAAAAATTTATAAAAATTTTAAGTGATCTATGTACAGTGGCATGTAAAAGTTTGGGCTCCCCTGGTCAAAATTACTGTTATTGTGAACAGTTAAGCAATTTGACGATGAAATGATCTCTAAAAGGCCCAAAGTTAAAGAGAACACATTTCCTTTGCATTTTAGACAAAAAAAATATATTTCATCTTTTACATTTTACAAATTACAAAGAGGAAAATGAGCAGATGCAAAAGTTTGGGCACCTGTATGGTTAGTGCTTAGCAGCACCCCCTTTTGAAAGCATCAAAGCTTTTAAACGCTTTCTGTAGCCAGACAAGAGTCTTTCAATTCTTGTGTGAGGGATTTTCATCCATTCTTCCTTGAAAGATTCTTCCAGTTCTGTGAGATTTCTGGGTTATATTGCATGCACTGCTATGTTGAGGTCTAGCCACAGATTTTCATTGATGTTCAGATCAAGGGACTGTGAGGGCATTTGTAAATCCTTCAGCTTGCGCCTTTCATGGTAGTCTATTGTGGAATTTTATGTGTGTTTAGGATAATTTTCCGTTTGTAGACGCCATACTCTTTTCACCTTTGTTGAAATTTCATTGAATCTATTCTTCCCTCTACCAGTGAAATGTTCCCTGTACCATTGACTGCATCACAACCCCAAAGCATGATTGATTCATCTCCATGCTTAATGGTTGTCAAGATGTTCTTTTCCTGAAATTCTTTGCCTTTTTCTCTCCACACATACCTTTGATCATTGTGGCCAAAGAGTTCTATTTTAACCTCATTGGTTCACTGGACTTGTTTCCAAGATGCAACAGGCTTGTTTAAATGTTCTTTTGCATAATTCTGACCCCTAATTTTATGGTGAGGATGCAGGAGAGGTTTTCTTCTGATGACTCTTCCATGAAGCCATATTTGTGCAGGTGTCTCTGAACAGTAGAACAATGTACCACAACTCCAGAGTCTGCTAAATCTTTCTTAAGGACTTTTGCAGTGAAGCGGGGGTTCTGATTTGCCTCTCTAGCCTATAATCCTATAAGCACCTCCCACTGAAATTTTGCTTGGTCTTCCAGACCTTAACTTCACCTCCACTGTTCTTGTTAACTGTCATTTCTGTATTACATTTCACACTGAGGAAAGAGGAACTTGAACATGCTTTTCTATCTCCTTATAGCCTTCTCCTGCTTTGTTGTCCTCCACCATTTTCATTTTCAGAGTGCTAGGCAGCTGCTTAGAAGAACCCATGGATGCTGTTTTTTGGCACAAGGTTAGAGGAGGCTGGGTTTTTATAAAGCTGGGAAATTTGTATCACCTGGCCTTTCCTAATGATGACAGTGAACAAACCATAACCCTAACAGGCTAATTAAGGTCTAAAAATTTGGTAAAGTTATCTGAGCACACAAATCTTCAACAGTATGCAAACCTTTGCATTGGCCCATATCTTGTAATTTTTATATTTTTGTTGCCTAAAATACAAAGAAATGTGTCATCTTTAGCTTTAGTCCTTTTAGAGATCATTTCATCTTCAACTTGCTTAACTGTTCACAATAACAACAATTTTGACCAAGAGTGTCCAAACTTTTACATGCCACTATAAATACATTGGGAGCCTTCCCTGGAGGATGTAAAATTCTGATAATTGCAATGATGATGATCTGTACACGCTCCTCCTGCTTTAGAAAAATCACAGGAATATTTGTTTTTACGGACAGGTGAAAAAGCGCCCATGAACGATTGTAACTCTGGGGTTCATATAGTATGTGGTTCTCGGACCCCCAGAATGTCGCTCACTAGTTGTTGGCAGCTCTACGTACTATTTCTACCACTCACTCTGAGGATTTCAAAGCATTATGGAAACAGGGCCTTGTGGACTGTGCCATATGGCTGGCAGAAAAAGGAACCATGTTACTGTAACTGAGATCAGATAACTACACCGTAGATTTGATTGTAGTCATGACTTTTATAGACGTTTTATGCTTTAACCCCTCTCTGCCATCAGACGTACTATTCCGTCC
>VIAB01000194.1:65757-80646 GCA_009801035.1 Oophaga pumilio
TTAACGTGCAAACCACCCTTGGGGGTGAAGGGGTTAATACCTGGTGGGCTCAATACTACCTGCTATAACTGTACTTAGATCTCTATCTAAAGAGGTTAAAGACCTGTAACCTATAGCAACACCAAAGAAACGAGACCAGAAATGAATCATTTAGTGTTGCATCATTGTGGGATGTTCATTTTGACAAGTAAGTGAAACTAATAATAATGAAATAATCTGCGAGATTTACCCCAGGGCTTCTGCAGATGGCCGTATTTTTGTTCCGAATGCCATTCTATAAAACATCAGATCGCACTTGGACCAATGTTATTCTATGGATCCGATTTTTTTTACTCCAGGAAAAATTTGCAACATGTCCGATTTGCAGCCATAAATCGGAGCGCACTCGGCTATGCAAATCAATGGATTTGTCAAAAAAATTGGCCTGCACTCGGATGACATCCAAATGCAGTAATATTTTCATGGACTGACAGAACACAGGAGGTGGAGAAACTTTTTTTCCATCTTCTCCACATTCATGATAATTGGATCAGAGTATGATTAGCATAATCGGCCCCATGAGAGAAAATACGGTCGTGTGACCCTAACCTAACCTGATTGCTCAGTATGTCAAGCTGCAAACTCAGCTCTGCCACCTCTTACTAATATCGACTCGCTACAGCAGGCAAATTCGCATCAAGCTAATTCAGCTTTGCTTCCTTAGACGCATTGAGAATTGCTACTAGAGGCCACATTAGCGCGGCTGAATCCGTACCTGTACCTTCAGCTAATTTTGCAGTTAGCTGGCGATGATATTTTAATCTGAATTATAGGCTTTTATTTATTAGTGCAAACAGTAAGGTGATTTTGCTGCAAGACTAGCATTATTACATAAATAAGTGAACAGCTCATTTTCTCAGCATGCACAAAATAATTGGAATTCTATTTCCATTTTAAATGCAAAGGAAGAACACGACGCAGACTGCGGCAGAGCCAAATCCAGTAAGGAAAACACAGAATAATTAAATGTCCCCTTAAATGTGCAGCTCAGCATAGACCCCTGTCAAGGTTTCTATTTTTATCTTCCTGGAGGAGAAGCAGACATTGACGAGAACGCGTAATGCCTATTTCTGAATCTTGAAGGAGCCGAGGCCCATCTGTTTAGCCAACAATCTGAAATGCACATTCAGGTGCTCCGAAGCCTCCGGTCTGGGATTTCTATATATTTACTGCGCTAAACAAATCAGATGTAATTGGCCTTCGAGACGCACACATTGGGATCGGGATGTGATCAGACGCACACATTGCAGAAAATCACCATAACCTCGTCTGAATATTCAACAAGAAATCTGCTGTTATATTATTCTTCTAAAAAAAATATTATGTTTATATATTATCCTATTTCTAGATTCTTAACTTCTTCAGGGCCTCTCATTGACTTTAAATGTTCTAAAACATCACGGCATAGAAGAACATCTACTTGCAACCAGCTGCAGGAATAAGTATCCTGTTGTCAGAAACAGACAGCGTTCCCATAGAGAAGACAGAGATGGTTTACTAATGTCTATGCCTTCTTGATTACCATATATAGGAATAGGAATGCACTGATAGTGCTTCCTTCTCCATACCCAGCGTTCATGTGATCCCTGTGTATAGTGAGGGAGCAGGAGGTGCTGGGTCATAGGAGATCCAGACAGCTTTGCTCTGCAGTCAGGAGGCTGCATTTCCCTTGTAACTGGGGCTAATATACCAGCCCAAGTTACAAGGGAGATAACATGAAAATATTTCAATATTAAATGACCCTGTCAAAGGTTTTTTATGACGTTATAGGAGGGCACAATGTTCAATATAAAGTAAATTAAAAAAATAATAAAAATAACAGGTACAAAATAAACAAACAAAAATAAATAAAAATGACACTGTCAATCCAAATTGCTGTTACCAGCCCCACTTCTGTTAAAAAAAGAACAAAAAAAAAACCATGTCTGATTTATAAAAATATGTGTTAAATAATGGAGAACAAATTTGAAAATGTCTTTTACTAATTTTTTTGTGGCCATAACAAAAAAAAATCCAATAAACGGACACTTATTTCCTAATTTTTTTTCCCACCAATAATGTCCAATATAAGAAAAAAGGAGAGAATATGACAGTGACATAAAAGTGCAACCCCATGTATCACAAAATAAAAACTCAATATTTACATGAATATCTGAATGAGAGAAAACGTTACAGCTCTTTAACCCCTTGTACTCCTATTCTGGATGTGGCTCTGAAGGTAAGAAGGATTGGGACCATTGCTCTAAGTAAGGTTATATTGTCCCTCTGGGTACTATGCCTTAATGGCCACACCCAAAAGGTCTATATTAAAAAAATGACCTTATCTTTCTATAGTAATAAATGGTTTAATATGTTTTTCAATCTTTGTTTTCTACTATTTAGTTGCATCTTTGATGTCATCATTTTTTTTTCACCGCCCTGTTTGGGTGATTCCGCATACATGGTATTTCCAGGATCTTTGCTATAAATCCCCCCTCTGTTTTAAATACAATGTCATGATTAAGAGTCCTGCCTAGACTGGAAAGGCATAGACGTGGTGTTTCCTATAGCAGAGTTGTTTTTATTATCTTTCCCGCCATTTTGAACTTTTTCAATTAATGTGAGGCTTTAGATACTCCTGTCTTCCGATGCTGGATTACCATATTCTATTTCACCTCCATAATATCCATCTGCCCAATCATCAACCTCACATTTACTGGGTATAATTTTTATATGGTCTCATTCACACATCTGATTTTTCCACGTACGAGAAAAACGGGACTATTTATTTTAATCAGCCTTTGATCAGACTTCGATCAGACTTTGATCAGGGTGTCATCCTGTTTTCTCATACATGGAGAAAAAAGAAAAAAGAGTTTCTCCATCTACTTTGTGACAGTCCATGAAAATTGGACCAGACTCGAATGTCCTCCAAGAGCTGCCCGATTTTTTTCACGGAACCATTGACTTGTATTACCGTTTCGTTCCCCCCATATCAAATTCGACATCTCTCCACAATTCTAGATTAACACGTGAATGGCCCCATAGACTATCACATGTATGAGTGCTATCTGTGAAAAACGCAGACAACATTCGTATGTGAAAATCGGACGTCTGAATGAGCCCTTATATGTGAGCACTGGTGCCGATATGTAAAATATGGCTGAGATCATGAGAGGTGTTCATATTGTGAGATTCATTTTATGTTCATCCTCCTGTCCTCAACAAAACAGAAGAAACCTCGCAAGGTTAAAACATTTTAGGTATTTTTATTATTTCTCTCTTTTTCTTTTTTTAGCTAGTTACATGTTTTTGTTGCTTTGTTTTGTTTCTTTTTATACTTCTTTGTGAATGTTGTCATTTTAATACCTAAAACTTGAATGCATTTGTACTTTTAAGAATCCAGATTATTTCTAGGGGCAGGTAACTCTTTGACAGGTGGAGCCCATTAGAAATATTTGAGGGCGACTCACTCTTGATGAGAGGTAGCTGCTTCTTGTGTATCGGGGATGTGTGGACTGTGTTGGGTTGAGATTTATGCTCAATTTCCAACATGAGTGAGAGGTATACAGCACAATTAGTACATTCCGGACAAAATATATTTCATAAATATAGAGCCAGCAGGATTTTAAGCATTTTCATATTCTTAGTAATGTCATTCTCTATATTATTTATTCATATTTCCATGTGTCTGATGTTTGAAAGGTCATCCCTCTAGAAACTGTTTTACCGTAATTGCAATTTTCGGTGGTTATCTGGATATATACATAGAAGGTCTAGATATGTGATGTTCTCTGCTGAAGTTTCCCTGTATAATACTTTGAAACCATGGGACTCCTTAGTACGAGACAACACATCTATGAATATCATGTGATGATACATCTTGAACATCCATCTGTACATCTCCGAGATCCTCCCAGCTAATATTTCATTGCTTTGTGCAATATTCCCTGCTCCACAGTCCCCAAGACTAGTAACAGTGTTTATTCTGAGTAGTATATAACTATATGCAGCCGCTCGCTCCACTCCTGAGTGCCGGTGCCAGAGCTGGGATTTCACATGCGAGTGTCGGACGACTTACTCGCATGTGTGATCCCGGCCAAATAAAGGATAACTTGCTGATCACATGGGGTCTGAATACCTGAACCCTCAGCAATCCCAAAATCGGAGCTCTAGAATAATGAAAATGGAACTTTGCAGCCTCTAATTGAATGTAGTGGAGGTGTGCATGGTCAACCTCCACTCTGATCATTGTCTATAGGACTGCTGGAAATAGCTATACTCTTCAGTCCCATAGACTATGAATGCAGCGAGGGCCGAGCATACACACCTCCACTAAATTCAGGTTGAGGATATGGAGAATTGTTCTGGAGGTTTCAGTGCCTCAATCTTAGGATTGATGGGGGGGTATCTGAATAGTTACTCCAATCGGGCAGCACAGTGACTGCTCAGTGGTTAGCACTGTTGCTTTACAGCACTGGGGTGCTAGGTTAAAATCCCACCATGGACAACATCTGTAAGGAGTTTGTATGTTCTCCCCGTGTTTGCGTGGTTTTCTTCCAGGTTCTCTGGTTTCCTCCCACACTACAAAGACATACTGATAGGAAATCTAGATTGTGAGCCACAGTGGTGACATTGATGGTGATGATGAATGTAAAGCGTTGTAGAATTAATAGCATTACATAAGTTACTAAAACAAATACAAAATTAAAAATGCATTCTAGATAGATGTACAGTACAGACCAAAAGTTTGAACACACCTCATTTAAAGATTTTTCTGTATTTTCATGACTATGAAAATTGTACATTCACACTGAAGGCATCAAAACTATGAATTAACACATGTGGAATTATACATTACACTTAACAAAAAAGTGTGTAACAACTGAAATTATGTCTTATATTCTAGGTTCTTCAAAGTAGCCACCTTTTGCTTTGATGACTGCTTTGCACACTCTTGGTATTCTCTTCATGAGCTTCAAGAGGTAGTCACCGGGAATGGTCTTCCAACAATCTTGAAGGAGTTCCCAGAGATGCTTAGCACTTGCTGGCCCTTTTGCCTTCACTCTGCGGTTCAGCTCACCCCAAACCATCTCGATTGGGTTCAGGTCTGGTGACTGTGGAGGCCAGGTCATCTGGCGTAGCACCCCATCACTCTCCTTCTTGGTCAAGTAGCACTTACACAGCCTGGAGGTGTGTTTGGGGTCATTGTCCTGTTGAAAAATAAATGATGGTCCAACTAAACGCAAACCGGATGGAATAGCATGCCGCTGCAAGGTGCTGTGGTGGTCATGCTGGTTCAGTATGCCTTCAATTTTGAATAAATCACTAACAGTGTCACCAGCAAAGCACCCCCACACCATAACACCTCCTCCTCCATGCTTCACTGTGGGAACCAGGCATGTAGAGTCCATCCGTTCACCTTTTCTGCGTCGCACAAAGACACGGTGGTTGGAACCAAAGATCTCAAATTTGGACTCATCAGACCAAATCACAGATTTCCACTGGTCTAGTGTCCATTCCTTGTGTTCTTTAGACCAAACAAGTCTCTTCTGCTTGTTGCCTGTCCTTAGCAGTGGTTTCCTAGCAGCTATTTTACCATGAAGGCCTGCTGCACAAAGTCTCCTCTTAACAGTTGTTGTAGAGATGAGTCTGCTGCTAGAACTCTGTGTGGCATTGACCTGGTCTCTAATCTGAGTTGCTGTAAACCTGCGATTTCTGAGGCTGGTGACTCGGATAAACTTATCCTCAGAAGCAGAGGTGACTCTTGGTCTTTCTTTCCTGGGGCGGTCCTCATGTGAGCCAGTTTCTTTGTAGCGCTTGATGGTTTTTGCAACTGCACTTGGGGACACTTTCAAAGTTTTCCCAATTTTTTGGACTGACTGACCTTCATTTCTTAAAGTAATGATGGCCACTCGTGTTTCTTTACTTAGCTGCTTTTTTCTTGCCATAATACAAATTCTAACAGTCTATTCAGTAGGACTATCAGCTGTGTATCCACCAGACTTCTGCACAACACAACTGATGGTCCCAACCTCATTTATAAGGCCAGAAATCCCACTTATTAAACCTGACAGGCCACACCTGTGAAGTGAAAACCATTTCTGGTGACTACCTCCTGAAGCTCATCAAGAGAATGCCAAGAGTGTGCAAAGCAGTCATCAAAGCAAAAGGTGGCTACTTTGAAGAACCTAGAATATAAGACATATTTTCAGTTGTTTCAGTGTGAATTTACAATTTTCATAGTCATGAAAATACAGAAAAATCTTGAAATGAGAAGGTGTGTCCAAACTTTTGGTCTGTACTGTATACATTTTTTTGGGGTGGAATAATGCTTGAAAATTACCTACAAAGTTAAAGGATATAGACACTTTCCACTGCAGATTTCATATCCATGCATTTTTGAATACCAAAAATAATATTTTTTTCAAGTTTTTTTTTTCGAAAGTCCTGATCATTAGTTTGTGAATTTGTTTGTACGCTCCTTCCGATGGCAAGATTCGTAACTCATATATCTTATTCTGAAACATCTTCTAAGCTTAATTCTGACCACATGAAAGATAGACATTGATGAGGTTGAAACATGTTACATTAAAAAATAAATTAATTTTAGGTTGATACCTGTTTTAAATGTTATGGGGCCCTATAATTTTGGTGCATGCCCCCGAACAGTGCGACTTTTCATACATGACGGTTTACTTTTCTTACCGAAAAGACCTGTATTTTTGGTTTATTTGCCCTTTAAAGAGAATCTGTCACCCCATTTTTGGAGTACAGTATGAGATGAGGCCACCGCCATCAGGGGCTTATTTACAGCATTCTGTAATGCTGTAGATAAGCCCCCGATGTTACCTGAAAGATGAGAAAAATGAGTTAGATTATACTCACCCAGGGGCGGTCCGCCGTCCGGTCGGGTCCGATAGGCGTCGTGGTCCGCTCCGGCATCTCCCATCTTCTAGTGAAGCTATCTTCTTCTCTGCGTCCCATCACGACTCCTGCGCAGGCACACTAATCTGCCCTGGTGAGGGCAGAGCAAAATATTGCAATGCGCAGGCGCCGGACCTCTCTGACCTTTCCCGGCACCTGCGCACTGCAGTACTCTGCTCTGCCCTCACCAGGGCAGATCAGTGCGCCTGCGCAGGAGCCGCGACGGGATGCAGAGAAGAAGATGGCTTCGCTAGAAGATGGGAGGCGCCGGACCGGACCGCGACGCCCATCGGACCCGACCGGACAGCGGACCGCCCTTGGGTGAGTATAATCTAACTCGTTTTTCTCATCTTTCTGGAAACATTGAGGACTTATCTACAGCATTACAGAATGTTGTAGATAAGCCCCTGATGGCGGTGGCCGCATCTCATACTCCAAAAATGGGGTGACAGATTTCCTTTAAGCTTGTCGCAAATGTAATTCTGTTTTCTGTATGAGTCATTGAGTGCTCTGATAACATTAAGATCAATGAACCACCTCTGATTAAAATTGTCAGAATACTCTGCTAAATCAACTTGTCACTTCTTGTGTTGATAGCCCAGTGATAGAGATCCCATACATTATTAATCCTACATTTAATTATGTCTCTTTTTGTTCAAAGCATAAAAAAATCCACTATAATAGGCAATTCAGTACAGGGAGAACAATTAAGAGTTTCACTTTGGAATAGTATAATTTCTTAGATGTATCATCCATATTGAGTCATTCGGTAAAGAGCAGAAGTTCTTATAATACATTGTACCGGAGCTTCGTGTGACAACGGCTGGGGAGGGGATGAAGGTGAGATGCCAGCTGGAAACTGGTGCTCCCTCAATAATCTTACATTACTCTAGTATTAAAGGTGAAAAAAGAAATGTGAATGCTTGATAGACCCCAGAGCATAATAAAACATTGGCAAATCGAATTTCCTGAGAAAAAAATTTGCAAGCACGCAACTTTGAATTTTGCCGGATCCGCTCATCTCTACTTACCGGTAACAGTACACATTCTGTGTAATATACGAATGTGCCAAGATAAAGGTCAATTTGCTAATTTTCTTTAGTGGTCTGAGAACCAGATGTTTTCTTAACATCACACATAGCACATGCTGCAATTAGGGAGCCAATTGTATGGGGCAAGGATTATACGAATGAGCACTTACTGTCACGATTTCACCACGTAGTGTGTTGTTTTTGGATGCAGTCACTGACAGCTCATGCGTCCAGTCTATTGCAGCAGCATAATGAGCTGTTGGCATTTTGATTGACAGCTCAGTTGTCCAATCTAGTGTGGGGGCGTGCTGAGCTGCCGGTGTTTTGAGTGATAGCTTGGCCGTCCAATCTGGGACTGGGAGGTGCTGAGCTTCCTTCAGGTGTTCCTTGTTTCAGGTGATTGCCCAGTTAACTGAGTTGTCTGTCGCAGATGGCTGCCAGTCGAGTTTTCAGCTCTGTGTGGCTTGTCCATGTGTGCCTTGTGCTTTGAATTCTTACATTTTGATCTTTTGTTACCGGATCCTGGATTTACTTTTTGAATACTCGATTGTATTACCCCTTTTATCTTCACACACTCTGACCTTGGAATTCTGACTTTGGACTGTGACCTGACTACGCCTTTTGTCTTACCCCTTTGTATATGACGAGCCCTCTTTGTATCTGACCACGGACCTTTTGACTACTCAAGTGTCACGGCTTGTCCCTGTGTAGTGACTAGCGTCACACTTATACAGACATTCTTTCCATACTGTTGCCCAGTGTAAACATGCCAGTAAAAGACATACAATAAATCCCTTGCTTACAGTTGATCACATCATTTAATGCAAACTTAAAAATCATTGGGTACCAAAAAATAAAAATAAAGAAACAGACCACAAACAGTCTTTGGACTACTAGCTATCACAGATATCTGTTATGTTTTGGTAGCTGAGGAGGCAGGAGCAAAAAAACGCATAGGCAGCCTAACACCAGAGAGGTTGGAAACTAATAGGTTGCAGACCCCTAAACTAACTGCACAACTAGAAGCAGCCGTGGAGCGTAACTACGGTGGTCCTAGACGCCTCGGCACAGCCAGAGAGATAGCTATCCCTGAAGATGGAAAGAGGAAAGCTAACTGCCCCGGAGTAGACCCCAAAAGAGTAGGAAGCCCCCAAACATATAATGGCGGTTAGACAAGATGAAAATACGAACACAGACAGAAAATAGATTGAGCAAATGCTGGGGCCCAAAACTGTCTAGATAGGACAGCACAGGAGAGAATACGGTCTGCAACCCAGAAAAACCCTAGGGAAAACTCCAACACTTCTGAATCCAAAAACACTGAGGCCACACGGTGTCGACCACCTATATCAGATCTCTGGTGTGGACACTTAGCTACCCAGCAGTAAAATATCACAAGAAGTGAGCAAATGAACAAATACAAAAAACGAACGGAGACCAGCCAAAGCCCCCCAAAGGGGACCCGGCTGAAGACAAAAAGCAATGCAGCAAAAAGCAAGGAATTTAAACCACAGTAAAAAAAAACTGAAAGAGAGACAGCAGGAAAGCAAGCTGAATTCCAACCTAGACCAAGAAGCACAATTGATCACCGGCGAGGATCATCGAAGTTCAGCTCACTTATATCAGGCCAGTCAGTACCACCTGACAACCACTCGTTATCTGCAGGTGTAGGACTCTTGGTATTCAACATAGATTCAATACCTTCAGCAACCACCAGAGGCAGCTTCAGCTCCGAAGTCATCTCCAAAACGTTCACAACAGATATCACTACCAGATATTTCTTCAGGAGTTGACAAAATCCCAGGTGGCGGTGGAACGTCTGTTGAGCCTTAGAGGTCATTGCCCCACAGTATGATGACAAAAAGGTATCCTTATTATGTCCTATTATGGGTATTATTTTATGTACTTGGTTATTTCTTTTGCGCTATAGGATATCTTTTTGGTGCAAACAATAATTACCATATAATATGCACATGGTATTCTTAATTTTCTTTTGCGATTATCTTACATCATTGGATGTCTGTTGTATTTTGCTATTAGTATTTTGCTATATAGTAAAGCTTTATCTTTAGGTATCTCTATTATCATTCTCTGTAACATCCGGTAGTCCACAGACCGTTTGTGGTCTGTTTCTTGTTCTCTCTTATTTGATACTTAATGTTTCATTTCATTAATATTGAATAATAAATATAATCTTTTTATGTATCTGAAACAGTTGTTTGTTTCCTTTTGTTCTGCTGTAGGTTTATATATGTCATGTTTATGGGGGAATTTTTTTTATAATCATGGTGAACCATTAATATTTTCTGCATTAAAAATAATTGAGGAAAATGTATTATGGTAATACTGTCTTAATGTGTCAGACGAGAAAGTTTTGAAAAGTTGCCAATTTATTACAACAGTTTATGCTGTTTTATGGATTTTTTCACTGTCTAGTCAAGATTTACATCACCTATTGCACTACCTATTAAATGGACCATACCTACTTGTCAAAGTGCAGAAAGTGTCTAAAACAGACAAAAAAAATTGGTGATAGTCATGAAAAGCAGTTTTTTGGTGCAAATTTCACATTTTGCTTTTCAAATTTCAGTTTGGTGGCAGCACGTCCTCACATGGAAGCAAATACTGTGCGGTGCACAATAATATAAGTGTGGAGGATGGTGATGCAAACAATGCAAGCATCGTCACTCACACAATCCTGCTGACAACTGCAATAAGTATCTTGCGAATTGGAGCTTGTTACTTCCAATGTGTAATATATTGGCCATTTAGTAGAAGAAATAAATAAAAAGAGACCGATCCAGTCCAAGAGAGAAAGTTGGATTGCTTCTGCCCTGCCCCAAGTTTTATTTTGTTTCATCTATTGCTCATTGTACTTGTATATTCTGATCTAAAATTCTTGAATTTTAACCCTTTTTGGCTGAAATTAAACTCAAGGAAACAGCTTCATGGACAGTCTTTTTATATATTTTTCTCTTAGACTATTATACATGCACCTATAAGAAGTTACATTTGCAGTAGAGGTTTTGAACACTCATCCCCTTCTTGGTTTTCACATACACTGCAACACTTGGGTTGCTAGGTTGGAGCTTGTTGCTGGTCGTGAACTTGACCTGCTTCATCTGCACCTGCTCCGCGCATGACATGGATTATGCAGTTAGACTTTAAGGGCACATAGTGTTAATGCACGATATTACGGAAGATAGTACATGAGATTACGTAATACCTGGACTTCTATTCTATCATCGCTTTTAAAGGATCAAGAAGGATCATTTATTTTGCTTTCCAGGAAAGGGCCTTTCATTTTAGAAAAGTAGGTTATGATTTTTTTTATTTTAGTTTTTTCCTTTATAAGAAATACTATGGTCACAATCCCTTTAAGGAGAATTCAAGTGACCCTTATGAAGTGCTAACAGACCCAGAAGACCAGGAATCCTATCTGTGCATAAAGACCCCCCATACATATTAGATTAATATTGGCCAAACCACCCGACTTCATCTGACTGTTTATTGTGCATGGGACCTCTCAACTCTGCCAGATGATGTCGGGGAAGAGAAGGAGCCAGCACTTAGGATTTGCATTATTTGGTTATGTGCCAAGATTGATTTGAGCGTTCCTGTTTAGGGGGGACTCGGAAGAGATAGCTGATGTTTATCTGTTGTGTATGGGGGACTTTACTCAGCTATTATAGGCAGGAAAGTTTTATCTGACCACTAATTTAAAAAAAATATTATATGATCTGAAAGAAATGAATACTAAGCGAGACCTGTCCACCAAAGAAGGAATTTGTTTCTCGATTGTACTGGATGGATCCAACGTCAGTTATGTCCATATGCCCTAACAGGATAGAGTGGGTTATTCTTCATTCTTAGAAGTGAATCTCTAGAATTCCTGTCATTTAGGAACCTATCATTAGATTGTCATTTTCTCACTTGTGGTTCATTTAAATGTAGCACTGACTTTTTGATGGACTTTTGCATGGCTTGTGTGTTTAAGCAAAAGTCGCTCTGACAAACCTGTGGACATAGACAGAAGAAAAGTTCCTTCTGCAAGAACAGTATAAGGGCCCTTCACAGTCCAATAATGTGTCTATGACAGAAGCCTCTTTCTAATCTGGAGGTGGTAGAGGCCCCCTTACCTTCTAGGCTCATGCATGGCTGCACAGGCTGCATCAATAATGTGTCTACCATTGTGCTGAACAATCTGAGTTGCCGTCTAGAACAGGGGTGGGGAAACTTTTATCTCCCAAGGGCCATTTGGAATTTTATAACAGCATTAGGAGGCTGTATAAAATTATTAACTTAAATATTAGCCAACTATATTTATTCAAGCATTTAAATAATTTACAGTTCCCCCCACACACAGTATAGTGCAGCTCCCCACCAACACACAGTATAGTGCAGCTCCCCCACACACAGTATAGTGCAGCTCCCCCCACACACAGTATTGTGCAGCTCTCCCAGCACACAGTATAGTGCATCTCAACCCCCCACACACGGTATAGTGCAGCTCCCCCCCACACACACAATATAGTGCAGCTCCCCCAACACACATTACAGTGCAGCTCCCCAACACACAGTACAGTGCAGCTCCCCCAACACACAGTACAGTGCATCTCCCCAATACACAGTACAGTGCAGCTCTCCCCATTACACAGTACAGTGCAGCTCCCCAGCACACAGTATAGTGCAGGTGCAGCTCCCCAATACACAGTATAGTGCAGCTCCCCCACACACAGTACAGTGCAGATCCCCCAATGCACAGTATAGTGCAGCTCTCCCCAACACACAGTACAATGCAGTTCTCCCCAACACACAGTATAATGCAGGTTCAGCTCCCCCTATACACAGTATAGTGCAGGTGCAGCTCCCCAACACACATTATAGTGCAGATGCAGCTCCTCCAATACATAGCATAGCGCAGCACCCCCACACACAGTATACTGCAGTTCTCCCATACACATTATAGTACAGCTCCCCAATGCACAGTATAGTTCAGCTCCCCAACACACAGTATGGTGTTGCTCCCCCCAACACCATACAGTGCAGCTTCCCCAACACACAGTATAGTGCAGGCACAGTTTCCCAATACACAGTATAGTGCAGTTCCCCCACACACAGTATAGTTCAGCTCCCCAACACACAGTATAGTGCAGGCGCAGCTCCCCAATACACAGTATAGTGCAGCTCCCCCAATACACAGTACAGAGCAGATCCCCCAACACACAGTATAGTGCAGGTGCAGCTCCCTCAATAAACAGTATAGTGCAGACACAAACACAGTATAGTGAAGCTCCCACACTCTCACTCACACACAATGATGCATACACTCAAAGTATTGGTTCTCACCCACAAAGCTCTCCACAGTGCAGCACCCCCCTACATCTCCTCCCTAGTGGCCTTACCGACTGCTGTTCTCTGCAAACGACTTTCGACTAACCTCTGCACTAATCCATACCTCCCACTCCCGAATCCAAGACTTCTCCCGCACTGCGGCAATCCTCTGGAATGCTCTACCCCAAGAAATTAGGACTATCCACAATTTGCATGGTTTCAGGCGCTCCCTCAAAACACATTTGTTCAGAGCGGCCTATCACATTCACTAATCAAAGTCATTCTATGTGTAAGTGTGTATGTGTAGCCCATTCACTATCTCCATCCATCCCATACTCCCTCAAGATGACTGGACCATCATTGTAAATGCACCATTGTATATACACACCTGTACTTTGTATCTCCCCCACCTCATTGTAGATTGTAAGCTCTCACGAGCAGGGGCGGCTTATTTTGCTTTACTTATTGTATTATTAACGTTGTTACTTATGACTTGTGTTTTGAAACTGTTAAACTGTAAAGCGCTGCGGAATATGTTGGCGCTATATAAATAAAAATTATTATTATTATTATTATACACTCACACAATACTCACCAATCCTCCTTGTTCCCCGCGGTGCTCCAGGTTCTGCTCTGGTCTCATCGGCTCCACTGCTCGTACAGTGTGGCGCACGATGAAGTGACGTCATCGCGCGACCCCTGAGTCACAAGCAAAGGGGGAGTGATGGGAGAGGGAGCATCAGCTGAAGCTTTCTCCTTCATCACTGCTTTCAACTGTATCGGCGTCAATGATGCCGATAAGTTGAATGAGCGATGGGGGCAGCGCCGGGCCACATAGCGGCTGTCTGTGACCTCTGAAGAATTAAAGGTCCCGTGGCCAAAAAGCTTGAAAGTGGCTGCGGCCGCACCAGATGATATTGCGGGCCGTACCTTCCCCACCCCTGGTCTAGAACATAGAGAGGGACAGAGCAGCAACTTATGTCTCAAGAGGTGGATTCAGTGACCTCTTCCTCCAAAGATCTTGATTGTGCCATAGCTTGAGAAGTAAGACTGAGTGTAAAGGAAGAGAGAAGGAAAAAGAGAAGAACATTTAGACTTTTCAGATATAATTAACCCCCCTCTTCCCAGAGCCATAACTTTTTTATTTTTTGGTCAAAATGGTCATGTGAGGGCTTGTTTTTTTGAGGGACGAGTTGTAATTTTGAACGACACCATTGGTTTTACCATGTCATATAATAGAAAACGGGGGAAAAATTCCAAGTGCGGTGAAATTGCAAAAAAAATCCAATCCTACACTTGTTTTTTGTTTGGCTTTTTTACTAGGTTCACTAAGGCTATGTGCACACGTTGCGGATTGTTAGCGTTTTTGCCGCATATTTTTGCAACGAAAACACCACAAAAATGCAGCAAAAACGCTTACCCAACGCAACTCATTAATTATATTCTATGGGATTCCGCAATGCTGTGCACATGCGTGTTTTGCCGCGGCGGAAACGCATCGCGGAAAAATACACAGCATGCTTGTTCTTTTTGCCGAAACACGGCGATTCCGCCACCATAGGAATGCATTGAACCGCTT